>LPNX010575807.1:0-67500 GCA_001517045.1 Pseudotsuga menziesii | reverse complement strand
TAGATCTTGCATAAAATTTTTGGCACTCTGAGCATTTGTGTAAAACAAATACATAAAGCTCATCATAATTCTACACTCGGGTTCGGCCTTGGATTTTGACTTCAAAGAATTTTTAATTAACTTGTGAGAAACAGACTCCCACATCTAATCCCACATGGAGAAGCGTAAAAATATCTCAATCCTATTAATATAAAGAGAGAATAGATACTGTGTAGTGGGTGGTGAAGAAACTTAGCACAAAAGGAGATTCAATGTTCCCTCCACATTTCGGTTAGGTTCTGAGGCTAAGATGGCTGCAGCTGAGCTCAAAATCCTTTTGAAAGAAATGGTTTGTGATGATTGAACGATCGGAGGAGATTCAACCATATATTTTGAATGACATATTATATTTATTGGTTTAGGATTGTTAAATGTTGGTGTACATATCCATGTGTCCAACCTTATATCGTTCAATAAAGGTTTATATAGCTAGTCTTGGTGGATTATACATACCTTAGTCAATTCTGTATAGGCCATAGAAGCAAAACCTTATATCGTTCAATAAAGGTTTATATAGCTAGTCTTGGTGGATTATGCATACCTTAGTCAATTCTGTATAGGCCATAGAAGCTAGTCTTGATGGATTTCCTAAAAAATGTATCAACTTCTTAATATTACTTTAGCATCATGTTAAACGTAGTTAATAGGTTCTTAAAATGATTATTCTTGCACCATGTCACAAACCATACTATGTAATATACACCCAATATGTTAATTATGCATATGGATTTTATATAGCAATTTTCTTTTAAAAGGAATTAATGCATTAGTGAAGTCACTATAGATTATAGATGATATTGGGTAAAAGGATCAACACATCCACAACCTTTCACCCTCATATCAATGACCAACACCAATAATCCATTAATATGATAGATTATAGCTCTTGTACATTTTACAACTGCAAACATGACCAACAATATGTTGATAATATGATATAATATAGTTTTTGTACATGTACAACTACAAGCATATGTATATTGATATGGAAACTTAGTACATATGTTACATCAAATTAGTATTTATACAAAATAACTAATTAAAGCTCAATATAATTCTACATATTAAAGCCTACTCCAATCCATCCTTAACTTTTAACTTTATGATGTATTTCAATCAACTATAAGAAATTGACTCATCTTCCTACTTTTATAGAGTTGAAAATAGAAATGAAGTACCATTCATCAAGTTCTTTTTCATTAGTCATTAAATATTTTTTTTTCTTCGAAGGAATAACATTGTGGAAAACCCTTCAACTACTTCTCCATGATTCATGGATGGTAAATGAGGTAAACCATCAACCTTGTTTACAAAGCCTAACCCCATTGGGATTAAAAGAGTTGAAACCATGGCTTCCCAAACTTTGAGGGAGAGATCTCAATTCTGATTCATGACCAATTGAGATAACCCTTGGAGCTTGTCACAGAGTTATTTACGAGGGAGATTCAATTAATTCATTTATTAGGATATGTACCTAAGAAGTTGAGACTTGATAAGATTAGTGTAGTTAATCCCAGATGTTGAACTATGCAACTAATTCAATAATATTAATACTACCACTTGTCCCAAAGGTGCAAATATATGTCGATAGATTGGGTATTGTAAAAATACAATATTGAAAATAAGAGCTCGTTGGTTTTCAAAAAAAATGAATAAAAAGTTAAAATAACTTAAAGTGGACAATGTATGACTATTATATAGTTATGAAAAGTGGGTAGATTATAGTTATTTATTATTGTTGTTTTTTTTTAAATCAAGGCAACTCAAGATAAAGGTTGGTATTATGACAATGTGAATTGAATTAAAAATGTGGGATTGAAGAAGAATATTTTGTGATAAACCATATTGGATTTGAGAATTGTTGAAGATAAGGTATTAGAGAAGTTGATGGAAGATTTTAATGAGTAAATGAGAGCAACCCAATAATTATTTAAACATAAAATAATACTTTGAAAAGAGAATATACATGCATAAAACCATATAATTTGTGAATCCATGTAAAATCCTCACCAGACATGGGTAGGAGGAAAATAAACCTAGAATGTCTATGCTTAACTTGCAAAGAATAGCAAATTGAGGATGAGAGGAATTTGATTTTATGTTGTTCTGTATATGAACAAGTAAGACATAAAAACTAATTGGGTACAAAGACATAAGAAATCAATTATGCATGAATATTTGAGTTGTTTACATAGCTTGTTGAGTTTGTGAACAAAACAAATTAGATAATGATTTCATATAAATATTTTGGAATTGCTTTTCATTATAAATTTAATTGGAGCTATAACATTGAGAAACATGTTAATGGAGGGTGGAAATCTTATTATGAATTTGAAAGCAAATATGAATCAACACACCTCTAGCTTTGGGATAGGAAGAAACTCTTCTTTGAGACTCTCGTCACTCCTATTATCTTATATGGTTATGAAGTTTGGGGCTACATCTCTAGAGAATTATGAAGAAGGATAAAGCAAAATCCATAAGCGCTATATAACATAATCTCAAAATTAAAAACAATACACCCTATCCTATCCTCCTCATAAAAGCGAGTCTCTCCCTAATTGAGAGCATTGATATGACTGGGAACATAATGTACAAGAAAAAGATAAACAACATGGAAGACAAAAGGCTTTCCAAGATTGCTTCTTACTCTAGTTAAAACCATTGATTCAAGCGAGATTAGCATAAATATGCGAAGTCATCACTAAATCATTGAGAAGTCGAAAAAAAGTCATCCAACAAAATAATAATAATATTTAAAATATTATTACATTTAAAATAATTAAAGAAAATATATGGTACAATAAAGAGTTAAAGGATAAGACGTTTCTGAGCCTACAACCGTTTCTCGATATAATTTTTCTTATGTCTTTTTCCGATCATTCATTAAAATTTGTTGCACTCTGAGCATTTGAGTAAAAGAAGTAACTAAAGCTCGGCATCGTTCAGCATATCAAAGACCACGCCGTTTCGGTCCACTGACTTTGGAGAAGCGTACAAGTAGAAACTTTGTATAGTGGTTGTGGGCGGTGAAGAGATTTAGCACGAAAGGAAGTTCAATGGTCCCTCCGCATTACAGATTGATACTCAGTCTGATATTGGGTACTGTTCATGTAACAAATATGCCAGTGACATCGTTTCTAGAAATTTTATTCAGTCAGAACATAACATTTATGATAAATATAATCCAACATAAATGACCTCGCTTCATTCGGAATTGAATTATTTTGAATAAACAAATTAAAAATTACTTAAACTTATCTGCCTATTTGTACAATGGTTGTAGTGGTGAGTAGTCCCGCCTGTCATGCAGGTGACCTGGGTTCGATACCCGGCCACGGTGTATCACTTATTTTGCCATACTTTAATCCGATTGACGCCACAGAGAATAACACTCATTTTAAGGTATCACGGGGATGCGGTTCATATTATCTCAAAATTAAACCCTTCCCAGCCCTTCCAAAGGGTTCTAGCCCTTCCGAGAAAAGTTAAATTTGCCCTTAAAAAGATTTAAAAATATGAATTTAACCTGGGCATAATTTATATCAATATTTCAAAAGATTGGCAACATTTGAAATTACCCATTCATATAAATTTCTCAATATCAATATTTCAAAAGAAATGCAACATTTGAAATTACCCATTCATATAAATTTCTCAACATGTTGAAATTATTATGCTATAAATTTCAGTGCATTATTCAAAATATTGGAAATATGATAAATTATGATTACTTATTCACTCATGTCATGCACTCACTGTCTAGTTGTGCAAGATGGCCAGTAATCATTGATGACTACGAGGAACTAGCCATCGAGATGTGACTCTAACTCCCGAGTCACGTGGGGCTGCAATCTAAAGTGTGACAATGTGCCAACAATTACGACTATAACAAAAAATAACAACTAGTTGACCTATTTACCCGACCATTTGCACCAATCGGACGACTAGCAACGTCGGATGTGACTGCTCACGCGAGCCAGGTCGTCCGATCGGCGCAAATGGTCGGTTAAGTAGTTTACTCCAATAACAACTACTAGTCTACTACTAGGCCCGAAACAAGCTCAAAAATTTGTGCCTACTACCTATGTGAACCTTGCTACCAATGTCCAGTCTTTTTTTGTCAAAATGAAATTCAAAAGGTCGGTTTGATAAGTCCTCCCCTACAAGACTTCATTTCTTGCATGAATATCATGGACTCACGACAACTATAACGAACACTCGATGTCATGGAAATACAAATAATGGCATGTAGCTAGGATCACAAACTGTGTAGAAGTCAATTTATGCATTGCTATGGAGAGGTGTCATTGGGCACACGATATGGAGAAACAATGGTTATTAATAAACCTAAAAAAACAATTGTTGGCTCAAGAATAGCCTTCAATTTGATGGGCAGCATGATCGTGATGTAATCTCCCACCATCCTTCCAAACATTTGTGGTTTCTCACAACATTTTTCCTCAGCGCTACCAAAATACATATAAAAAATACTTATCTTTACACCCTCTTCTCTTTAAATCCTCATCTCATAGTCATAACTAAGGATTATTATGCATGCACATCCTCACCTTATAATATGAATTGGGTCAAGGCGCAAAGGCAACTATAAGTAAGCCTTATATATTAAATTTACCATAGAAGTCTTTAATTAACACTATCAATTGAGAAGACACATTGGATTGTTGTGATCTTCTTATCACTCCTTACCAATGTGATTGCAAGGCATTATTTGGAGGTGAAGTCCATAATTTTAGGTCTTCTTCCTCGTTGTCATGCCTTTTGGTAAGACAATAAAGAGGGTAGTGGCCTACATCATAATGAAAAACGGTTTCGACATAGAGGTTATACACATTAATTGATTTCATTAAATAACTTAAATTCCTTCCCGTGACTGTCGATTCACTGATTTGTGGACTAGTACAAAACACAACAAATTTTAGAGCCTCGATCCCTTATTTACTCACACCTAGAACTTTCTCAAATCTAGCCATTAATAAACTTCTTTTGGTATTTTGGTTCAATTTAAAAGGCAGAGTGTTAAGACTCAGACATGCAGTGAGTTGCAAGGATTCAATTGACTTAGGCCCCTCCATCCCATACATGTATACTTTCACGACAACTGTTGAACAAAAATATTTGATGCCCTAATCTCGATTATGCTAGCTTTACTAACTTGCTTGGTATGTAGGAATTTTTTTTTAAATGTTTTCTTAGTTGTGTATTATTTTTTCTTAGGTGCCCAATCCTTATCATTCTTACATCTCTTAATCTTGGATTACATGTGGATGCCCCAATATGGTTATCGCATAGTCTAAGTAGTTTTTTTGTATAATGAAGTGTGCTCCAACTCGAAAAAATACAATAGAATAGTTGTTATGTTACTGAACTTTAAAATTAATGATACACACATGACAACTTAATGTGTTCAAAATAAGTTTCATTGAAAATATATCATTTATCATGCAGATATTAAGGGGTGCTCAATTGTTTAAAATTGTATAAATTTGAAAAGACAATATTTATTTTTTGCATTTTTTTGGTGAAAAGATTTAGTTAATTTATACTTGTCAATTAAAGTAGAATTATTTATATTGTCTTTCATCTCAAAAAAATGAAAAAATAAATTCCCTCCCAATTGAAATTAAGACCTATTCAAATTTGATCCTTGTTGAGATGCCCCACATCTCCATTGTCTACTGAAATAGACATAATTTCCACCATTTTAAAGACATTAAGCTTTTTCAATAATGACGTATACTATATTTAGTCATAAAATATTATCTGATTTGGAATTTTCACTACCATATTTAAGTATTATTAATGTTTCATTAAATAGTGAAATAAACTTAATTTAGCCATTGTTCAATCTTCGGCAATGGCAATATCAATGGATTAATTAAGTAATTAATGATTCTTACTTAATTTAGTATTGCATCAATATTAAGGTGATGTAGCTCAGATGGTAGAGCGGTCGCTTAGCAAGCGAGAGGTATTGAGATAGATACCCTGCATACCATTTTGTTAGTGAAATAGACTTAATTTCCACCATTTTAAAGGCATTAATTTTTATATTAAATTTTTATATAAAAAAAATTATCTTAAATTATCCATGTTTCATTAAATAGTGAAATAGACTTGATTTCCACCCTTTTAAAGACATTAAATATAAATAATGAACTAGACTTGATTTCCACCCTTTTTAAAGACATTAAATTTTTTAATAGTGACATATATGAGATTCAAAAAATTATCTTATTTGAATTTTCACCACCATATATTTAAGTATTATCCATGTTTCATTAAATTAATTTTATTTGGAATATATTTGAAAACAATATATTTTATAATTTTATAATTTAAGTATTATTCGTGTTTCAACTAATTTTATTTGGAATATATTCCAAACAATATATTTTAGAATATTGATTACTTCTTAATCTATATTAAGATGCAATATTTTATAATATTGATTACTTCTTAATCTACATTTATTTATATGTTTAATGACATTAAAAATATTTATAAACTAGCAATTGTTTTTAAAAAGTGCAATAATATGTCAAATTATAAAACAGAATGGAAATATGAACTAAAATCGAGTTGTTGTAAGCTTGGTGATGTACATTGAGGAACTTCAAAATTTATAACTTTAAGATTCTAAATTTATAGTAAGTTGCAGCATCAAACAATATACTTCAAAAATGCAAAAAATTTCAAATATATTCAGAGTATGCTCATTTTGACCTACTCAGAATTGTATAGATAGTGTGATTTTTTGAAGTATTTAAATATATTCAAAGTTCAATGTAGTAAACCTAACAAAAATTAAAAACACATTCTCAAAAATTCCACATTAAATATACAAAGTTAAATTCAAACTAACTATTCCATTAGAGATCCACTCTAGGAAGTAAATTGGAACTCAATTGAAAGAATAAGCTATCAATTTTACTTGTTGAACAGAGGTGGAAAAATGAATGGTCTAAATGGATATTCTTTAACTCGGAATAATAATTGAAAAAAGAATCATCGATTCCTTTGAAACACTATTGGTTATTCTCAATTGAGAACTTAAAATTTTTATAAGTAGGTAAAAATGTCAAGAAGTTGTAGCATTCCCTTTCAATTTCTTAACTTCAGTAATATAACCTCAACCAAAGTCTTTCATTGAACAAAAGGATTTCTATTTCCTTCTCTTCCTTTTCATTTTCCTTGTATCATATCACTTTTAGTTTCACTCTCAGGATGAGAAGAAATATCAGTCTTCATCCTTTTCCTCTTGCTCGCATCCTCGCTTTCAAAAGAAACAATTTACCCTCCACAAAAGTTTTGTTGGACTTTCTTCAAGTTATAAATGGTCTGAATCATAAAAACCATTGTCATGTAAGTTTGACTAGACCTTGCCTTATAGCAAACCAACATAATAGATCAACAAAGCAACGTAAATCAAAACTTACCAATAAGAGCATTATCATTGGCATTTCAATGTATAGTTTCTTTGCCTTCATCTTAAACATTTGTAAGCATTTCTTCTCCATTAAAATTATTTTTATGCTATGTATCATTCTTTCTACCCTCTTTGGGATTTTCCTCACCTCCCAAGAGGGAAACTCTTCCTACTTATCTCCAAAAGTGTTTTCCTCCGCTTGAGTAACACTGCAAAAAACTGAGGAGCACCCCTGCCAATATCTGTTTTTTCAAGTCCTTCTTAAAACAAGCCTACTCAACTACATAAATCATCTTAGCATAGGTTTCCTTTTAGGTTCAATATTGAGAAAGAACTAAACCTTCCCTTGTCGTGCCTCATAGTAAGTAATCTCCCTTTGATTTACTTCAGAATATTTATCTATTACCATGAGTAAGATAATTCATTATGTCCAATAATATTTAAGTTTAGGGATCCATAAGGAAAGGTTCCATCATTGGATTGAATGATGAGTTAATTTTGTCCATATAAGCTCGGACTTAACACCTGCTTGAATGTCACTATTATATCATCTTTAATAGAATCCACACTCGTATTTTAGTAACATAGAAGAATGTCATTGCTTAATGATCTACAAATATTTAGTGAACCCATTAGGTCATCTTGGACTATCCTAGACATAGATTTCATGCAACAACGATTTGGATTCAAAGTTTTCTCACTACCCTTTCTCTATCATTTAGGAGAAAAATAACCACAAGCAAAAGCCTCCAATGTTCTTGTAGTCAACGGGAAGACCCTTGTGCTTTTCCTGCATACATTTTTATCTAGAGTATCTTCATTTTTTTCTCATGGATTCGACAAATGTCTCTCATCTGGGCTAGGAATTGATTAAGGAAAGTTTTAATAACCACCCTACATTTATATGTATAATAAATGGGTGAAACACAATGATAGAGAGGAAAATTGAAAGGCAATTTTTTCAATACTAATATGCATATATAATTTTTATGTAAATATTTCTTTGATTTATATAATCTTGTAAAACATTAGCATATTTTTCAATGAATTATAAAATCATGTTAAATCTTGGTGAATCTTCACTAAATTATAAAACCTTGTAAGTATTGTTTTTTATACTAAACAATAAAACATTGTGGAGTCTTAATGTTTTTTTGATAAAGTGTACAACTTTATAGAACAATAATAAAATATATTAATTACACAACAATTAATAATTTTACATGTTTAGAAAATGTGTGCCATTTGCAAACAAGCTACAAGCATCAAGGGTTGTGTGTGTTAGGGTTTTTACTATACACTCTTGCATATCCTTATATCAATTTTGAAAATATTTCACCATAAAGATATATGTGTTGATCATGACCACCACTTCTCCCAAGTTAAGAGATATTATTGTTTCCTTTACTACTTCTATTATGGAGTTGTTATTATTGTCATTATTTATTAAAGGACACTTCAAATTCATCATAGGATGATCTTGAATAGAAGGCCACACAATTATTTTCATCAATAAATCCAAAAGTAGTAGAATATTTATAGGCCACATATCATTAAAACTCAGGAAATTGTTTGACATTTGACTTAATAAAAACTCCAGGATGACTATGTACTCACTTCATATTTGGCATTTACACTTGCAGTAGAACATGTTCTAAACCAAAAACATAGTTAATTACCTAACTTACTGATCACAAATACTATGTGTGCTACTAATACTAAGTTCTAACCTACTTAGAGATAAAATGTAAAAATAATATTATTTTATTATAGAGTTCGATTTTAAATAGTATAACACTTTTTTGTAGCTAAACACTTTTTTCAACTAATACTACACATTAGTGTACAAAATTTTAGTGGTAAAGTAGTCCTTTAAACTAGAAGAATCACAAAATTTCAAGTTTAAATGCCATGTAGATATTGACCCAATACACAACAAAATTGCAAGTCGAAATACCATGTAGATAGTAACCCAATACAAAACAAATTTTCAAGTCTAAGTCTAAATATCATGTAGATAGTCACCCAATACACAACAACGCTACTCGGTCACCAAAATACTACAAAAATAAAGTGATAGGTACTAAAAAAGAATAACACCTATAAGAGAAAAATGTAATATAATTTTAAGGGACAACTAACTTTGAAGTGTCCCTCCTTCAGCTCCCCTTTAGAGGATAAATACAATTGGTTTGATGTATATCACATTCACTACACATTTAGTGATATGATAATGTGGGGATGCCACACCGTTCATATGATTGGCTAAATAAAGGGATATTTATTGTATTTATAATTTAAGGGTGAAAATTACAAGTATCATGATATACAAATTGGTCTTTTCAAAATTTTGAATTCCTTAACCCTAAAATTTTCAGTGGACTTGATGATTGTGGAATTATTTGATTAATAAGCACTTCCTAAGGATACCCAAAGTTTGCCTCATAATAAGAATTGTTTAATGGCATTGAATCTTTTGACACTCAACTTCTCATTAATGGGACAAAATAAATCAAAGGGTTTATTGTTTGATCTTTGGGTAAGTTCAAACCAGGCCCTATCTCAGGTATCATTCTGCAAAATTTAGAATCCTGAGAATTGTATTGATCTTATTTACATAAATCCAATCTCTACTCATAGAAGTAGCATTGATGTGTATACAGACACTTGCTTCAGTTGAAAATGGTATGGATATTCCTATCTTTGATGGGTGGGAACCTAAATAAGGTTGAGGTCTAGGAGAATCTTCCTTGGGGTCGAATTTCAGCATTGTTGTTTCATCTTTTGAGACATATTTTTACCAAATTGACATATTTTTTATCATCTTTATAGTTTATAAAATTAGTTAGTTTCCTCTGATTCAAGGGAGAGGGAAGATAATCCCAACGATCAAGGGTTGACTCTTCCAAATTACAGTTCAATGAATCCCCCTATAAAAATGTGTGCAATGTTTCCAATGTTGAGGTGGAAATAATGCTAAATTGTTTGCATCTTTTGTTTTCCATGACACATTTTGAGACATATTTGACCCATCATCCAAAAGAAATGTCGCTATTGCTTGTATCCTAGATGGTCGTACTCCTTGTGATGTTATACTGGTGTCAACTATTACAAATACAAAGGATGGAACTTGTGTTCTAATACTAGGTTGAAGACAAGAACATGGCATAGCCTTCATGCCCATTTTCTTCATGGGAATCCTCAATCTATCTTAATATAAGATAAATTTTAAGCTATTAAATTTATACCTATTTTTTCCCTGTTACTAGTAAATAAATTGGTAAAAGTCAATTTAACAATATATTTACCAACAAAAGACTATGTAAAAATATCAAATATTATAACGTGAAGGAAATTGTAAAGTTGCAGTTCTGCAGTGACCAATAATTCCTTATATTTTAATGTCTAACTACATATATCTTTATTTTGTGAGGTTGAGCGTAGATTTTTCTTGAAACAGGTGTCTACTCCTAAGATCACTTGATCTAGTTGTATAATTAATTGACCAAGCCATCATCTCCAACACAAACAACACATAATATATTGGTGAATTGTTAAGTGCAACTGGTTGAATAGATTTTGCATCAGCCAAGAGATCAACTCAATTACCAACATTATGGAATCATATCTAATTAGCATTGTTGCAACCATGGCTAAGTTATGTAAGTCACTAAATACCATCAGAGACATTTTCCCAAAATTTCCAAGAGACAATTTCATAATGACACAAAACTTTATTTTGGTTATGATGCAAAACTTTGTAAATGCGCATCAACCTTCATTTATTAGTGCAAATAGCTTAATAACATTAGAAGATGCATCAAGCAAGAGATTGGAGCAATTATGTAATATATTTTCCAAAAAGTAAAATAAGATACATTATATTTCACCAAAAATTCCAAGTGGTAAGATCATCCTAAAATTCATTTAGAATGATACAAATATTCTTCAAAGGCTTGTTCCTCTCTGTGGCAATTCTTTTGAAGCATTGATAAAAAAGCAGTACGGAAAAACTTGATTCAATTTAGTGTTGTTACTATGGTGTGGACCATCCTAAGGAAAAGAGAGAACATGGGTGCCAAATAAGCATGAAAATTTCATCTGTTCAAGATCATGTTCATTATTTACGCTTAGGATTCAACCCTAAATCATAAATAAAGAAAGTTCGTAATTCTCCTTTTGTGGAGATTAGTCATACAAGCAAGAAAAAATTCCCTCAAAACACAGATAAGAGCAAGAACACCATGGTGAAACTCACCATGGAGAACGTGTTGACCAACTTTGTGGAGTCAGTCATGAGGTCCAAACCCCACGCCACATGATAAAAATTTCAAGATTTCAATTTCAACTAGTCAAGCTTAGCTCTTAGACATGAATTAGGTTGGAAATACAATAGCATATTATGGATACCAACCTTATTGTTTTGTAAAGAATGAATTGACTCAGTCACATGGATGGGAACGAACTCCTCTTACCCCCTATAAAATTTTTGTCATCGTTGTTGAATGACATTCGACTTCAACAAATTTACCATAGTCCACATAACATCATCAACTCACCCCATTATTTACAGAGATCAATAACAATTTATGGAGAAGCGGAAATGTTTCGAAAGAAAACTACTTGTAATTTGTTTTTTGTTTACCTGGTCATGTGAAGGCTAGAATATGTTGAGCTTGGAAGAGCGCGTAGGGAATTTAAACAATCGATTTCCCTTATTGTCGTAAATTATGACACTTGAGAAGTCCAGGGCCGGCACCATTCTCCCATCAAAATTATTCTTTACCACATGAAATCTCCTTCCCTGACTTTCTTCTCCATAGCGGCACGGTCATATGCTTTCACCTCATATTCTTTTTATTTTTCTCCCCTATTTTATAGAATCAACAACTTTTGTCGCTGTTGATAAGTGCTCGACCTAGGAAAATGTCCACAAACTTGAAACCGATGAAACCACAGGTTGGTGAATCCTTAGAGCTAGAGGCAACCACTACCAACACCTATGTGACGACTAGGAAAACCACTACCAACACCTATGTGACGACCAGTATGCCAGCAGGAAACAATAAAATTTTATTTATTGTGTTTAATAACAGGACAAGACAGGTGGGACAAGTGTTGTTATTCTAATTTTTTGTTTTATAAATTATTTTGGTATATTTTTAAAATCTGAAAATAAAAAACACTCCCGTAGAGATTTATGTCCCATCAAAGTGATAATAGACCAATTAGAAAATAAAAATAAGATATTTAAAAAATTGTTAAAATTATTTTGATTTTTCAAAATATTATATTTAATATCAAAATTACACAAAATTTTATTCAACGTTGTAAAAATATTTGTTTCAAAAAACTAATTGATGCAAGTCACTTTGAGTTTCTATCTAACAAAAAATATTAATAGATATTGTTTTTCTTATATTATATGTTTTATTTTTAATTCAATAATTATGAACGATATATTAATTATGAAAACTATTCTAAACATTGTTTTAGATTATTTTTTATAAAAAATATAAAGTTTCGAAAAAAGATCCATAGTACAGGATGAAAATTTAATAAAAAGGGAAAACCTGTTGATGTTTAAATGCCCAACGTTTCGGACTTATCATGTTTGTCCATCATCACGGGATCTCATCATGTTTTTGAGAGGCTTTAATTAAATCCCAAAGAGAAAGTATAAATATACAATAGATGTTTGCAAGGTGGCTCTTTATTCATGTAGCTTCCTTATTATCTTATTAATTATTGGTTTCCAAATGCCCCTCAGTTTTAACCCATAATCCCGATTAAGCGTGTTATCTTGCTTGTCAATTTTCACAGCCTCTTTCATCTGTCTTTTTAGATAGTTCTCTTCCCTTGTTAGTATTTTATCATTCTCAATGCATACGTGGTGGGAAGAGTTGTATGAATGCTCTGTAAGGGCTGATTTACTAGCTTTGTCTCTAGTGATATCTAGTGCATGTTCCTTGAGATGGATGTTTACGAATCTTCCAGCCTCACCAACGTACACCTTCCCACAAGAGAAAGGTATTATGTACACACCTTTCTGGTTTTTCGGATCTACCTAGTCCTTAGCTGAGTCCACCATATTCCCAATAGTGTTAGGGGGAGCAAAGGAGACCAGTGTGCCTTGTTTTCTTAAGATTTTTGCAATCCGGTCTGTAGTGCCTTTAATGTAAGGTAAAGAGATCTTAGGGATGTCCATTGTGTGTGTTGGTTGTTTCTATTTTGAGCTTGGTGGTTTGCTTTTTCAATTATATTCCTCTGATATCCATTCTTTATAAAGACCTCTCGAAGGTGGTCTAGTTTCTTGTCCAGGTGTTATGAATCCACTGTTCTTGACGCCCAATTCATGAGAGTCTTGATAATGTCGATCTTTTGGTTAGGGTGGTGGTGGGAGTTTGCATGAAGGTATCTGTCCATGTGTTTTTTCTTCCGATAAACTTGATACCAACAACTCTCATCTTATTTTTTGTGAGAAGGACATCTAAAAAGGGTAGTTGGTTGTCCGATTCTATTTCCAAAGTGAACTTAAAGTGTTTAGAGAGGCTATTTAGGTGTGCCAGGAAATCATTGAGCTTCTCCTTTCCATGTCCCCACTTTGCAAAAATGTCATCTACGTATCTCTTCCATTCCCCCAGTGTTGAGGAAAGGAAGCTGAGAGCTCTTCCTTCAAAGTGTTCCATATTTTGTCAATTTCCATAGCCTCTTTCACCCATCTTTTAGATAGTTCTCTTCCCTCGTTGGTATTTTAGCATTCTCAATGCATATGTGGTGGGAAGAGTTATGTGAGTGCTCTGCAAGGGTTGTTTTACTAGCTTTGTCTCTAGTGATATCTAGTACATGTTCCTTGAGACAGATGTTTATGGATCTTACACTCTCACGGACGTACACCTTCCCACAAGAGAAAGGTATTATGTACACACCTTTCTGGTTTTTTGGATCTACCTGGCCCATAGTTGAGTCCACCATCTTCCCAATAGTGTTAGGTGGAGTGAAGGTGATCGGTATGTCTTGTTTTATTAATATTTTCGCAATCCGGTCTGTAGTGCCTTTAATGTAAGGTAGAGAGTTCTTAGGGATGTCCACTCTGTGTGTTGATTGTTTTCTTTTCCGCTATTGGTGGATTACTTTTTCAATGATCTTCCTATGATATCCATTCTTTATAAAGACCTCTCGAAGATGGTCTAGTTCCTCGTCCAGGTGTTCTGAATCCGCTATTCTCGGCGCCCGAGTCGTGAGAGTCTTGATAATGCCTAACTTTTGGTTAGGGTGGTGGTGGGAGTCTGCATGAAGGTATATGTTTGTGTGTGTTTTCTTTCGATAAACATGATACCCGCAACTCCCATCTTCTTTTTTGTGAGAAGGACATCCAAAAGTGGTAGTTGGTTGTCCGATTATATTTCCAAAGTGAACTTAAAGTGTTCAGAGAGGCTATTTAGGTGTGCTAGGAAATTGTTGAGCTTCTCCTTTCCATGTCACCACTTTGAAAAAATGTCATCTACGTATCTCTTCCATTCCCCTGGTGTTGAGGAAAGGTAATTGAGAGCTCTTCCTTCAAAGTGTTCCATATTTTGTCAATTTCCACATCCTCTTCCACTCGTCTTTTTAGATATTTCTCTTCCCTCGTTAGTAGTTTAGCATTATCAATGCATACATGGTGGGAAGAGTTGTGTGAGTGCTCTACAAGGGCTGATTTACTAGCTCTGTCTCTAGTGATATCTAGTGCATGTTCCTCTAGACGGATGTTTATGGATCTTCTAGTCTCACCAACGTACACCTTCCCATAAGAGAAAGGTATTATGTACACATCTTTCTGGTCTTTTGGATCTACATGGTCCTTAGCTGAGTCCACCATCTTCCCAAGAGTGTTAGGGGGAGTGAAGGTGATTGATATGTCTTGTTTTCTTAAGATTTCTGCAATCTGATTCGTAGTGCCTTTAATGTAAGGTAGAGACATCTTAGGGATTTCCACTGTGTGTTGATTTTTTTTTGTTCTTAGCTTAGTGGATTTCTTTTTCAATGATCTTCCTCTGATATCCATTCTTTATAAAGACATCTTGAAGGTGGTCTAGTTCCTCATCCAGGTGTTCTAAATCTGCTATTCTCGACTCCCGAGTCATGAGAGTCTTGATAATGTCGATCTTTTGGTTAGGGTGGTGGTGGGAGTCTGCATGAAGGTATCTATCCATGTGTGTTTTCTTCCGATAAACTTGATACCCACAACTCTCATCTTCTTTCTCTGTGAGAAGGACATCTAGAAAGGGTAGTTGGTTTTCTGATTCTATTTCCAAAGTGAACTTAATGTGTTCAGAGAGGCTCCTTAGGTGTGCCAGGAAATCGTTGAGCTTCTCCTTTCCATGTCCCCATTTTGAAAAAATGTCATCTACGTATCTCTTCCATTCCCCCGGTGTTGAGGAAAGGAAGTTGAGAGATCTTCCTTCAAAGTGTTCCATATTTTTTCAATTTCCATAACCTCTTTCACCCGTCTTTTTAGATAGTTCTCTTCACTCATTAGTAGTTTAACATCCTCAATGCATATATGGTGGGAAGAGTTGTGTGAGTGCTCTGCAAGGGTTGATTTACTAGCTCTGTCTCTAGTGATATCTAGTGCATTTTCCTTGAGATGGATGTTTATGGATCTTTGTTATGTATCTAAATATTATGAGCAATTATTTTAATATTAAATGTAATATTAGTTAAAACTAAAATGTAGGGTCACACCTTTTCAGTGAAACATTGCGTTTTGACCTATAAAAGGTCTTCTCATTTATTGTAAATATCATCATTCAATAATTAATTTCATTGTGGCTAAATTTCGAAAATGTGGGTTTAGTTTGTCTACTTCAAGTGGTATCAGAGCTTGTCACTCCTTGGCACCCTCCGCTACCCCAGTTCTCCTTCTTCTCCTCGCATCCACCGTCCATCCTCCACGTTGCACTCCACTCCATCCCATCCCTCCACAGTCGTCACCTCTCCCCGCTTCGCGCCACCCCTTCTTCCCTTTGTCGTTCAGCCCCCCACCATTTTTCTTTTCACTGCATTTTCCCTCCACCCTCACGCCGCCAGCACCTCCCCTGTTGCACTTGTCGTCCACCTCCAACCTACGCTCTTCCCTCTACATTGCCGCTATCGTCGCCGTCACTGCAGCATCCACCCTTGCCCTTCTCTTCCCCGTGTCCACCTCCAAGCCATCACGACCTCCCCTGCACACTTACCATTCCTTATTTCGTCGCTTCTACCATCTCCCTTCACCACCACCACCGCGCCGTCATCCACGACCTGCCAAAAAAAACAAAAACAAAAATTATAATATAAAATATATTATAATATACTATATTTATAATATATTACAATTATAATATTTTAGTTTGTTTTATTATATTAAATAATAAAATAATTTTTTTATTATATAATAATTAATTATTATCAAAAAAATATAATCACCATTCTTATTAAACAAAAATTCCTCCCTGCATAAGAAAAATGTTGGAGATGAATGAAATTAAAGAAAGAATGGCGAAATCAGAGCTTAACCAAGTCCAAGGTTCTAAACATCTTGAAGGAGTACACTCAAGACTTAACCAGATCGAAACAAAACTACACAAAAGCAAAAACGAATTATTAGAGACTGTCAAAAAGGAATTCAACGAGGCAGTAGCTTGGGAGATGGAAGGTGTAAAAAGGGACATCACAGTATTGTTCAAATCTGGGTTAACCAAACTCGAGCAACATTTGGAAGACACAATTACTACATCAGTGTGCAATAGGTCAAGGGAATACCAACCATCCTGAAATTCAAGGCATCATAAGACAACTCCTCCTAGAAGGGAAATTCCACAAGAAGAGTTCGATCACGATCACTCTCCAAATCACGAGCAGTCACTCTCTCCTCCAAAAATAAATGGATATCAAATGAAACCCAAGTTAGAATTATCAAAATTCAATGGCAACACAAAACGGAGCATGGCGTGGATCAACAAGGCAGAAGAATTCTTTTCCATACATAATATCAGAACCGACGAAGAAATGATAAAATATGCCTCGATGCAACTAGAATATTGGGATTATAACTGGTACATGTGGTGGAAGGTTACAACACAGATAACTAAGAGCAAGTGGAAAACGTTAAAAAACGATTTCTTTAAGAGGTTTGAAGATTTAAAAGAAAAAGACTTCTTCGCAAAAATCACGAGACTGCAACAAAAAGGTGACGTCGATGAATACACCGATGAATGGGAAGCCCTGGCGACACGTGTGCCAGAACTCACAGATAGTCAACGCCTCCAGATTTGTGTGTATGGACTAAAACCCTATATCAGAGATGAACTAGAGCTACTAAATGTATCAACCTTAGACAAAGCAAGACACAAGGCAAAAATCATTAAGGAAAAATTGAAAAAGACGTGGAACAAAAACCATGACAAAGATCAAAGGTCCATCCAAAATACCAAAACCGACACCAAATACCAGCCACCACATCTAAGAAGTGAAAACAAAACCACTTTAAAATCCCAACAAATGAAAGAAGGAAAGTGTAAATATTGCGGAGAGAAGTCGGACCCAAGACACAGATGTTTAAAAAAGGAGACCACTAAGAACTTATATCAATGTGAAGCAAAAGGGGAAGACAAGTCAGATATCGATGAATCTGACATAGAAGAAAGATGTGACATCGAAAATCCTTCGTCAGATTCAGAAGATGAAGAAACACCCAAAATATCAATTGCATCCATAATAGGAATACACCAACCACACATTAAAATTTAAAGGGCATATAAAAAATAACAATGTTGCCATCCTATTCGACACAGGAAGTACCCATAATTTCATCAACATAAGTGTTGCAAAGAGGCTTATTCTTTTCATATATCCAATACCCAACATGAAGGTAATGGTAGCAGATGGGAAGAAGATCCAAAAAGTGGGAAAATGCCACAAAGTTAAGTTGTAAATACAAGACTATAACCTTGAGTCAGAATTTTACGTAGTACCCTTAGGAGGAGTTGATGCAGTATTAGGAATTCAGTGGTTGCAAACACTAGGTATTGTTATAGCTGATTTTACCACACCAGGTGAATCACACTTGTATGGCCTTCCCCTGTCCCTTTACAGACTCCTTAGACCCCTTGGACCATTTTTTGTCCTTTGATGTTTCCTAGACCATCCCTATAAACATGTGAAAATTGCTATACGCGAATTTTAAACCCCTTATCACATATATACGTGGGTTTGACTCATAAAACCGCGTACATCAGGATGTGTACAAAATCCAAATCCTTTTGGAGTTTTCCTTGACATGGATCTGACTCACTTGTCTCCTAGCCTTCCATATGCCTTGAGATCGCTCGGATTCAACCTTTCATTACCCCTTTGAAAATCTATATAAGGAACTCTTTGGATACATTGAAGGCATAAGAGAATTGAGAGCAAAGAAACTATATTCCATTGTTTCCGGAACTTGTGCTTGAGTCTGCATCCCTTTGTCCCTTGGAGCACTTTTGTGTTCTTCCCAAGCTTGTCTTTTGCTTGTGAGCTTGCTATCGAGAGATGGAGGATTGAGGTGGTGGAGGCCCAAGTGGGGGATTCAGTTTCTCTGATTCGCAGACGTGCCGACAGAGGTTGTATTCATTGTAATCTATGATTTCATATTAATAGAAACATATTTTCCTGTCCAATAATGTATGTTTGAATGAATATTTTATCCATGGATGATTTCAAATGCTTATACATTGTTGATTATATATGCTAGAATAGATCTAACACCAATATATATAGTATGCTTGTCTTGTTTACTTGTTGTTGAGGAAGTGATTCATCAATTCAAGCTGAAGTTGGAAAGCTCAATGGGGATCTGCTTCAACCGTATGGAATAAGGTACGAGGTCTAATCCTTTAGTGTTAGATATTTTATTTCTATTGCATATTGGAAAGGATTGATTTCTGGAGTCAAGTTGTCTGTTGTGGTACCCCAAGCCATAGGAATTTCTCTCCGTAACAAGTACCTACTCAAAAAACCACCAAGAGCACTTTATAAGTTTTAAATGGAAAGGAAAAAGATACAAATTGTATGGGTTCCAACCCCCTCGCACACAAATTGTTTCATCCCCCAAAATGGAGAAGCTAATTCGAAAGGGAGCACCAGCGTATGTTGTACAATGCCAAGAGATGGAATTATTAACTTCAGAAGTAGTTAAACCAGGTCATCCAGAGATCCAAGGATTAATCCAAAAATACAAAAAAGTATTTGAAGATCTTCCCATGGAGTTACCACCAGAAAGGAGGATCGAGCATGTCATCGAAATCAAGTCTGGATCAAGCCCTGTCAATGTTAAACCCTATAGCTACCCACACCATCATAATACAGAGATTGAAAGATTAATCTGTGATTTACTGAAATGTGGAGTGATTACTGAAAGTCAGAGTCCTTATGTTGCGCCAGTATTACTGGTATGAAAGAAGGATGGGTCATTTAGGCTATGCATCGACTACCAAGTACTAAACAAAATAACCATTAAAGACAAATTCCCCATTCCATTTATCGATGACATGTTGGACAAGTTGCATGGTGCAATGTACTTTTCAAAATTAGACTTAAGATCAAGATATTACCAAATCCAAGTAAGGATAGAAGATGTGGCAAAAACAACTTTACAAACCCATGAAGGACATTATGAATTTAAGGTAATGCCTTTTGGGATAACTAACGCTCCAGTGACATTTCAAGCAACCATGAATAACCTTTTTCAACCATTTCTAAGGAATTTTGTACTAGTTTTCTTTGATGAAATCCTTATATACAGTAAGATATGGAAGGACCATCTCATACATCTAGAACAAGTGCTCTCCATTTTAAAAGAAAATCAGTTCTACGCTAAGATGTCCAAATGCACGTTCGGTAAGGAAGAAGTGAGCTATCTTGGTCATGTAATATCTAAAGAAGGAGTCAAGGTAGATCCAGAAAAAATCAAATCAATCACAGACTGGCCCAAACCTACTAACATCTCCAAGTTAAGGAGATTCCTCAGGCTAATTGGATACTACCGAAGATTCATCTGGAATTATGAGCACATAACAGCACCCTTATCCAACCTTGTAACAAAAAATGCCTTCCAGTGGAATGTAGAAGCAGATAAATGTTTTGAAGCCTTGGAAGGAATTATGTCCTCCACACCTGTACTAGCTACCCCAGACTTCTCCAAACCATTTGTAATAAAATGTGATGCTTCAGGTTATGGTTTGGGAGCAGTACTAATGCAATATGAACACCTGATAACTTTTGAGAGCGGGAAATTAAACAATCGAGAACAATTGAAGTCTACATACGATAAGGAAATGCTAGCAATTATGCAGGCATTGGTAAAATGGCAACAATACCTCCTAGGGAGAAAATTCATGTTCCGCACAGACCATAATAGTCTTCAATGCCTACTTCAACGGAAAATGTTGTCCATAGAACAACAAAAGTGGATAGAAAAAATCGTTGCTTTCGACATGGAAATAATCCACAAAAAGGGGAAGGAAAATATAGTCGCAGATTCTCTCTCCAGAAAAGATGAGGATATTACCTCTTACTCCATGTCAGTCACAACTCTAGAGTGGCTAGATGAAATATGAAGTGAATACGCCAAGGACCCAGAAACAAGCACTCTAATTAACAATTCCAACCGTGACCCCAAGTTTGAATGGAAAAATGATATCCTTTGGTATAAGGGGAGGATTTATTTAAACTCAAACTCTAAGTTCAAAGTTAAGGCAATAAAGGAATATCATGATTCACCAACTGCAGGACATGTAGGATTCTTCAAATCTTATTATAATTTAAGAAGGTCATTTTTCCGGAAGGGAATGCAAAAAGATATCCAACAATATGTGGCAGAATGAGACAAATTCCATAGAAACAAAAGCGAAAATGTTTTAACCCCAGGGTTACTCCAACCCCTACACATTCCAAACCAGAAATGGGAAGATATATCAATGGATTTCATCGATGGGTTACCTCCATCAGAAGGAAAGGACAAGATCCTTTCGATCGATTAACCAAATTTTCTCACTTCATGGCAATAAAAAAAACAAACACAACAAAACAAATTGCAGAGGTATTTTGCAAAAATGTCTACAAATTGTAGGCTTCCCAATAGTCATTGTCAGCGATAGAGATGCAAAATTTAATAGAAAATTTTGGAGGGAATTTTTCAAACAAGTAGGTACATCACTCAATATGCGCTCAGCTTATCACCCCCAAATAGATGGTCAGACTGAAGTCGTCAATAAATGCTTAGAATCATATCTACATTGTTTCGTATTACATAAACAAAACCATTGGTCTCAATGGTTACACTTAGCAGAATGGTGGTACAATTCAACATACCACACCTTTGCAAAAATGACCCCCTTTCAAGCCTTATATGGGTATGAACCTCCAAATTGGAAGGATTTAGTTCTAAAAGACACTAATGTTCCAGAAGTAAGAAACCAACTAGAAAATTCTCAAAAAATGATTGACTTACTCAAGGATAACTTAGCCATGGCACAAAACTGTATGAGGCAACAAGCAGATCAACACAGAACCGAAAGAGAATTCGAAGTAGGAGATTGGGTGTTCGTAAGACTACAACCCTATAAACAGGTATCCCTTAAAAGGGGAGGAAAAAACAAGTTGGATCCAAAGTTATATGGACCATGCCAGATTACCAAGAAGATTAGTCAAGTTGCATATAAATTACAATTACTTGATAAAAGTTGTATCCACAATGTCTTCCATGTATCATGTCTCAAAAAAATGTTGGGGAAACATCAAACAATACAAACAATACTTCCTATGTTAGATGACGAAGGAAGGATCATTTGGGAACCAGAGGCAATCATTGCAACCAGAGAAAGATGGCTTCATTCTCAAACACTCAAGGAATATCTCATTAGATGGAAGAATTTTCTAGATGAAGATGCATCATGGGAGACATAACATTTTCATCAACAATATCCGTCCTTACCCTCGCTTTGAGGACAAAGTGTTCTAAAAGACAGCGGCAATGTTATGTATCTAAATATTATGAGCAATTATTTTAATATTAAATGTAATATTAGTTAAAACTAAAACGTAGGGTCACACCTTTTCAGTGAAACGGTGTGTTTTGACCTATAAAAGGTCTTCTCATTTATTATAAATGTCATCATTCAATAATTAATTTCATTGTGGTTGAATTTCAAAAATGTGGGTTTAGTTTGTCTGCTTCAATCTTCCAGTCTCACCAACGTACACCTTCCCACAAGGGCAAGGTATTATGTACACACCTTTCTAGTTTTTCAGATCTACCTGGTCCTTAGCTGAGTCCACCATCTTCCCAATAGTGTTAGGGGGAGTGACGGCAACCGATATGTCTTGTTTTCTTAAGATTTCCGCAATTCGGTCCGTAGTGCCTTTAATGTAATCTAGAAAGATCTTAGGGATGTCCACTGTGTGTGTTGATTTCTTTTTGTTCTGAGCTTAGTGAATTGCTTTGTCAATGATCTTCCTATGATATCCATTCTTTATAAAGACCTCTCGAAGGTGGTATAGTTCCTCATCCAGGTGTTCTAAATCTGCTATTCTCGACACCCGAGTCGTGAGAGTCTTGATAATGCCGATATTTTGGTTAGGGTGGTGGTGGGATTCTGGATGAAGGTATCTATCCTTCACTTTGGAAATAGAATCGAAAAACCAACTACCCTTTCTAGATGTCCTTCTCACAAAAAAAGAAGATGAGAACTGTGGGTATCAAGTTTATCAGAAGAAAACACACATGGACATATACATTCATCCAGACTCCCACCACCACCCTAACCAAAAGATTGACATTATCAATACTCTCATGACTAGGGCGTCGCGAATAGCAGATTCAGAACACGTGCATGAGGAACTAGACCACCTTCGAGAGGTCTTTATAAAGAATGGATATCAGAGGAAGATCATTGACAAAGAAATCCACCAAGCTCAGAATAGAAAACAATCAAAACACAGTGGACATCCCTAAGATCTCTCTACCTTACATTAAAGGCACTATGGACCTGATTGTGAAAATATTAAAAAAACAAGACATACCAGTCGCCTTTACTCCCCGTAACACTATTGGGAAGATGGTGGACTCAGCTAAGGACCAAGTAGATCCGAAAAACCAGAAAGGTGTGTACATAATACCTTGCTCTCGTGGGAAGGTGTATGTTGGTGACACTGGAAGATCCATAAACATCCGTCTCAGGGAACATGCACTAGATATCACTAGAGGCAGAGCAAGTAAATCATCCCTTGCAGAGCACTCACACAACTCTTCCCACCACGTATGCATTGAGAATTCTAAACTACTAATGAGGGAAGATAACTATCTAAACAGACGGGTGAAAGAGTCTGTGGAAATTGACAAACGAGATAACACACTTAATCTGGCTGATGGGTTAAAACTGAGCAACACATGGAAACCAATAATTAATAAGATAAAAAGGTAGCTACATGAATAAGGAACCGACATGCAAACATCTATTCTGTATTTATACTCACTCTTTAAGCTTTAATTGAAACATCTCAAAACCATGATGAGATCCCCTAATGATGGACTAACATGATAAGTCCGAAACGTTGAACATTTAAACATCAGCATGTTTTTTCTTTTTTATTAAATATAAATTTTATAAAAAAACAATAATAATAAAGTAAACTGAATAAATAAAGCTTTATGAAATTTATTAGTTGTAAAACCTATTATGAAAATTGTTTTATGTTATTTTTTGGAAGAAAATAAATTTCATAATTACAATATTAAATATTAGTTAAGATTAAAAAATGTTTATATTTTTCTTTTAATATAAAAGCAATGTCTAAAAAGTAAAGTAATGCTCCAAGGTGTGATATATTTATCATAATGTCATATTGTGCATGTGTGCTTAAATTTTTTATGCAACGGAATATGATGTTTTTTATAGTATTTATATAATATATTTTTGATATATAATAATTTATGAAATTAGATGATGATTTTATATAAATATTTTGGAATTGATATTCATTATAAATTTAATTGAAGCTATAATATTGAGAAACATGTTAATGGAAGATGAAAAGCTTATTATGAATTTGAAAGGAATTATAAATCAACACACCTCTAGTAAACAAACTTTTCTTTGAGACTCTCATCACTTCTATTATCTTATATGGTTGTGAAGTTTGAAGATACATCAGCTCTAGAGAATCATGAATAAGGATAGAGAAAATCCAAAACCACCTTATAGAATAATCTCAAAATTAAAAACAATACACCCTATCCTATCCTCCTCATAAAAGCGAGTCTCTCCCTGATTGAGAGCATTGATATAACTAGGAACCTAATGTACAAGAGCAAGATAAACAACATGGGGGACAAAAGGCTTCCCAAGATTGCTTCTTACTCTAGCCAAAACCACCTATGACTCAAGCGAGGTTGGCATAAAGATGCCAAGTCATCGCTAAATCATTGGGGAGTCGATAAGAAATCACTCAACATAATAGTGATAATATTTAAAGTAGTATTATATTTTAAAAATTAAGGAGAGTATGTGGTCCAATAAAGAGTTAAAGGATAAGAGGAATTAATATATTATAAGGAGGTTATCGACCCTAATCTAGAAGATAAAAAATATCTCTATGTTTTAACTAGCATAAAGAATAAAACCATCATTGTTGAAATAAGAACAAACTCTCATGAGTTTCATAATGAAAGAGGACGCTAGACAATTCCTAAAACACCATAGAATGAAATAATTTGTCATCTTTGTGACACAATGAGGGTTGAAGATGCAAACCACTTTCTCATAGAATGTCCTACATACACCCACATTAGAGTGCAATTTCAAAATATTTGCCACAATATTGATCTTCCTAACATTTTAACCCATCACAACTATGAGGATTTATGAATGGCTCTCTTAAAGTTTTTCGAGCACAGAAAAAATTCTAAAGAAAACCAAGCGACTCCTTATTTCGTTACGGTCCAATTCATCATCATCATCAAACTTAGTAATTATAGAAAATAACTAACTAAAGTCTAATATACCTCTACAAATCATACTCTGATTCAACCAAAACCCACTTTGATTCAACCACGACATCTAACTTTTTGACATTAATTTTTTCAATTCACTATAATGAACGTTGTCAAGCAAAATTTTTATAAATGGTTGTCTTGAATCTTTTTAAACATAGAAAAAAAATTCAAAAAAAACTAACTTCTTATCTTTTTAAAGTTTAATTCATTATCATCATCACCGAGCTTAATATGTGTACAAAATAATTACTTAAAGCTCAAAATACCTATACAAATCCTGCTTCGATTTGACTATGACATTTAATATTTTTCAATTTATTATAAAAAAATATGACAAAACAAAGATTTAAAAAGTGCTCACATCAAGCTTTTTAAACATAGTAGAAAAAATGTACAAGAACCAAATAACTCTTTACCTTTTCAAGATCCTATACATCATCATCATCAAGAAATAAAAACTAAGTCCATACTACATCATCATCATCATGGGATCTTAGCCTCATAGAATGAGTAGCTAAGATAAGTACTTGTATGATGGTGAACATTGCGAAATTGAAGGAGGTTCGATGTTTTGGTACAGAACGTACTTCTGTCTTGAGGTAGTTCTAACTTCTCGATACTTGTTCTGTCTATTTTTTCGGTTATTGATTAACTTTTTGCAGCTAAGCGGCACGGTTATTAATCTCAAGGAGTCTAGAACATGAAACGAGGTTCGATGTATTGGTACAGTATGTACTTCTGTCTTGAAGTCGCTCTGACTTCTTGATTCCTGTTCTGTCCTTTTTTTCGACTGTTTATCTAGCATTCATGGCGGATTTATGCGCAGGAGGGAACGTGTCATTTTTAAGCTGTATTATCATTGATTATGCATTGATTTTTGGATCTCATTGATTTCCACGTGATTCCGCTTGAATTGACGAATGGAAACCCTGATGGCCACGAGGGTGGTTTTATCTGATTGGAGGAGATCCTTGATTTTCGTTGCTTTTATCAGTTCTTTTTAGAGGTTCTTTTTTCTGATTTGGCGGTTGTTAGGCATTTATGTCCTTCTGGACAATAAAATATTTGGCTCGTACTCCGCCAAAACAGTGTCGGGCAATTTCGAGGTCATGGGATTTGGCCACTAATTCTATTGGGCTCACTCGTTCTCCTAGTTTGTCCGTGCGAGACGTTGTGGGTAATATGGGTTTCTCTCCGGTATTACCATTTGTTCCGGTACCTTATCCTTGCTTGGCTATGTGTGATGCTGCGGGGGTTTTGGTCTTTTCTCTGGTTTTACCTTCTGTTCCTGGTCCATATTATGGCACTGTGCGAGATGTGGAGGAGTTGAAGGTTTTTAATCCGGTTTTTCCAATTGCCTTGGCTTCGGATTTAAAATCGGCAGTGGGGCCGAACTTGTGCAGTGGTTTAGGGGAGTTGGGTGAGGATTCTGTTAGTCTTGATCCACTTCTGAAGGTTGGGGTTGGTGAGGTTTATCCTGCTTTGGAGAAGTTAAGTGACGGCTGCCGGACACAGAACCAGCCGGATTTGGAATCTAATGATGTGCTTGTTAGGTCTTCTGGTATCTCCGATTTGGGGAATGTAGGAGATGATTATGTTTCTTTTTCTAAGCAGTTGGTTTTTTTAGATGGTTGGGCATCGAGTATGGGGTTGGTGTGCGACAATCCAGTTATGGAGGAACTGGGTTTTGATACTTGTTTGGATCAGGGTTTTTTGCATGATGATAAACCATTTGGTCCGGAGTCTCAGAAGGTGGTTGAGGATTTTTCTTGTGACTGTGGTGCTGAGCATAATGAGCTACATGTTGATGCGGTTGTATGTAAAGAGCATTTGTTGAGTGCGGATCGTGTGGGGTTGGTGTTTCGCATGGTCTAGTGGTGGATATGGAATCTTTACCAACATCTAATAAACGCAGGACAAAACCGGTTCGCCTTGTGAATTTCCCGCTACTGGTGGTGGGAGAGGATATAGCATTGAATGATATTGTCCTTACACATGCGTTAACGCTGGTTGGCCGTTTTAGTGGTCGCAGGGTTTCTCCTGTTAGATTCTAGAACTGGGCTCTTGGAACTTGGCCTAATATATCCTGTCCGGATATTTTCATTTTGCCAAGGGGTTGGCTTGCCTTTAAATTCCACTATGAGGCAGATGCAGCACGTATTTTATCTGGGACTTGGCAATGGCATTTCTCCGAATTATTGCTCAAACATTGGACTCCACTGTTCGATCCGAGGACCGAGAGGTATGATTCGTTGCCGGTTTGGGTCAAATTACCGAACTTACCTTTTGAACTCTGGTCTTTGGTTTTTTTCAAGCTTATAGGTAATACCCTTGGTTTATTTCTAGAAGCGGATCTTTCCTTCTTAGAGTTTGGGGTATGATTCCTGGGAAGGGTTCTGGTCCTTTTAGACCTTCGTAAAGGCCTTGCTTCGGAAATTGATATTAAATTTGGTGATACTATTTTTTGTCAATGTCTTGATTATGTTGGAATCCCTTTCAAATTTAATAGATGTCATAGATATGGCCATTTGGCTTCCCACTGTATTTTAACTTCCAAAATAAATTTTCGGGATGGGATAAAACCTTATTGGAAAAAAAAAGAAATTGTTAAACCGGTTTTATTTGTGGATAAGGAATTTAAAACAGCTCGTGTGAGCCCTAGGGTTGAGGGGTTGGATACTTGCTCTACTAGAAATTTTGATCCTTGGAATTTTTGTTTTCAGAGTCTTAATGACCTGGGTTTGTTTGAGGCTGAAGGGTTACAGTCTCATCCTGTGTTTTATCTGGATCATGAGGAGTATAATACTGTTAGCCCTAGGGTTGAGGTTTTGGATTCTAGTTCTTCGGATTTTTTAGATCCTCTGCAAACTCAAACTCATTATCCTTTTAGTCTACTTGACTAGGATATGGTTGGTAATTTGGATAAAGGTTTACAGTCTCCTCCTGTATTATCTGTGGATGAGAAGATGTTATCTGTGAGTCATGGGGTTGAGAGCTTGGTTACTAGCTCTATTGATTATCCTGAGCATTCGCAGACTATTAAAGCTATTGTTTTACCTGAACTGGGATCTACTACTAAATTGGATGCACGATTGTTTGTTCCTGAGTTGAGAAATTTGGGGCTTTCATACCCTTTGAAAAAACCTAATGGTTCAGGATATTTTCTTAGATCTTGCACAAAATTTCCTGGATTTAACCCTTTATTATCTGATTATGGAATGGGTCAAGGGGAATTGGGGTGTTCTGATGGACTTTTGATGGAGAGTGATCAGTCTTCTGGCAATGGGGCACTTAGAGCAGTGGTTTCCCTTGATAAGGTGACCTTATGATTTTTATGACCATAAATTGTCATGGTTTGGCTAGTAAACCAAAAAAACTAGCCATTTGTAGATTAGTAGAAGAACAACATTTAGATGTTGTATTTCTGCAAGAATCTATGGGGAATGGGGTTCTGTTTGTGGAGGAAATGGAATCTATCTTGAAGGGATGGACTTTTTTTATCCTTGGTTGCACAAGGAAAATCTGGAGGTCTACTTTTAGGCTGGAAGTCCAGATTCTTCCATCTTTTAAATGCTTGGGGAGTGGGATTGGGACTATGTGCATCTTTGTTCTCTCTAGAACTCAATCTGGATGTTTGTCTAGTCAACATTTATGGACCATATATTGACAGAGAAGTTTTTTGGAAAAAATTTTTGGAATTGGATTGTAAGAAATGTGAAAAATTAATCTTAGGAGGGGATCTAAATTTCACGATGGGTCTTTCTGAAATTTGGGGTTTTAGAGCTAGATTGGATCCCCTATTTGACTTTTTTACTAAAATACTGGAAGCCTATGGGCTTGTGGACATCATTCCTACTGTTATGATTCCTACATGGACAAATAGAAGGGTTGGCAATGAAAATATTTGTAAAAGATTGGATAGGTTCCTCTTATCAGCTAATATGCTTGATTTTGAGTATTTTTATCGTCAGTGGGTGGGCAGTGGTGGTGATTCTGATCATCAACCGGTTTTTATTCAGATTCTCAATAGGGGGTTCCAGTTGAAAATCCCTTTTAAGTTCAGTCCTCACTGGCTTGAACATGAAGATCTGGTTAAAATTTTAACAGATTCTTGGGTGGTTTATTCTGATAATTTTCATGACTCTTTGGCCTCACATTTTACTTCTAACCTTAAAAGATTAAAGGTTTCCTCTTTAGCTTGGTCTATCAAGCAAAAGGAGATTCAGTTCAAAGAATTAGTGGAAATTGAAATTTTGATTTCAACTTTTTCTCATAAGTTTGGTTTTGGTTTCTCGTCTGATGAGGATAAGGCTGGCTTGGTTCATTTGGAATCCTGCAAGAGAAAAATCCTCTTAGATAGAGAACATGAAGCCAGACAAAAGAGCAGAGCTATTTGGTTTATGTGCGGGGATGACAACACACCTTTCTTTCTTAAATTTTCTAACCAAAGAAAGCATACAAATTCTATTTGGAAGATTACAAATGACAGGGGGGTTTCTGTGGAAGGTTTTGAGGCCATTGCAGATGCGAGGGTTCAACACTTTGAGTCTCTTTTTCAGGATGATCTGAATTTAAACCTTACAGAACTTTTGAAAATATCTGGTAATTTTCCATCTTCCATTACTACCGAGGAAAATCGGGACCTTATGAAACCTGTTACACTGGAGGAGATTAAATTTATTCTTACTAAAAGTAAGAATGATAAAATTCCAGGATCATACGGGATTCCAGTAGAGGTTTATAGGGCACTTTTTGATGTGATGGGTTTGGATTTGTTAAGGGTTATAAAAGATTCTAGGTAGATGGGCAAAATTCCAGTTGTTTTCAACTCTACTTTTATTGTTTTGATACCTAAAATGGATTGTCCTAGTACTTTTGATAATTATAGACCAATTTCTTTATGTAATTTCTGTTATAAGATTATTGGTAAGATTTTATCTACCAGGATTAAGTAGGTTCTGGGCAGTTATATTTCCCAGGAACAGTTTGGGTTCTTGCCTGGTAGGAAAATACATGATGTTGTGGGATCTATCCAGGAAGGTTTACATACAATTCATGTCAAAGGTTTAAAGTCTGTGTTTCTTAAAATTGATCTATCAAAAGCCTATGATAGAGTTAGCTGGATTTACTTAAGAGTCATATTAACCAAGATGGGGTTTGGGGTTTCCTTTATTACCTGGGTTATGAGCAGTTTAACCTCAGTTTCCTTTTCTATCCTGATTAATGGGGTGGCCTCTAGTTTTTTTAGATCTGGCAGAGGTCTTAGACAAGGGTTCCCTCTAGCACCTTTGCTTTTTCTTGTTGTTGCTGAACGATTGAGTAGGGCACTTTTATCTGCTAAATGCAATGGTTTATATAGAGGTACATCTTTTGGTAATAATATATCATAGACACATGTTCTTTTCGTGGATGATATTGTTATGATTACTGATGGATCTGCTTAGTCTTTATCTATGTTGTATGAATTATTGATGGACTTTACTAAAGCTTTAGGAATGATGATAAATGAGAATAAATCATCTTTCTACTTTTCTGGGCTTGATGAATATGAGCTGATCTCTTTACAAAATATTTTTTCATATACTGTCCTCAAAATTGACAGTGGTATGAAATACCTTGGTTTTCATTTAAAACCTTGCAGATATTTATTGAAAGATTGGGATTGGCTCATAGCCAAAGCTGAAAAATGTATTAAAAATTGGAGTTTCAGATGGTTGTCCAAGGGTGGCAAACTTGTCCCGGTTAAATATGTCCTTGAGGCCTTGCCTGTTTATTGGATGCATTTCTAGATCCCATTAGGGATCATTGAGAAAATCAGGAAATTATGCTTTAAATTTCTTTGGTCTAGTAGTTGTGATTCCTCTAGTTGTTTGCCTTGGACTTCCTGGAAGGTCTTGGCAAAGCCTAAATGTTTTGGTGGCTGGGGTTTAAAAGTCCCTGCACTTTTTTCCAAAGCTCTGGCTGCAAAGAATGTTTGGAACATTATTCATGGTTCAGGTTTGTGGGTACAGATTGTTTTGCAGAAATATGTTAGGCCTCTTACTCTGCTGGAATGGATCAGAGAAAAGGATAAGAAGAAATCAGGTATCTCAATCTGTTGGAAATCTGTGCTCTGGTCTTTTAATCTAATTGGTGGTTTTTTGGTTTGGAAGATTGGCAATGGAGCTAATGTTCGTATTGGTTTGGATCCATGGATAGGATGCAAATGGAGACATAGCTTACCTTCTCATTTGATTGAAGTTATGCATTCTGCAGGTTATTTCTTTTTGAAAGATGTTGAGACAACAACTGTTTCCCGTAGGATGGAACAAGGCTGGTTAAGCTCTATTGATCTAGGTCTTGTTGAGGACTTGGACATTATTGCTTGGTATGGCTACTTAGCTATCCTGAAAACTAGCCATATCAGATTTAGTAATAATGGGGATTTACTTGTATGGAATCAGGCTAAATCTGGTAAGTACACTCCTAAAGGAGGTTATTTGCAATTGATATTGGATCAGTATGATGTGGAAACTGCATGGTGGTGGAACATGTTCTGGCATTGTAAATGTCCTCTTAAATCTAAGATTTACTGTTGGTTTCTTTTTTCAGGCAAAGCACTTACTTGGGATTTACTTAATCATAGGGGTTGGGAGGGTCCTGGAAGGTGTTACTTGTGTAAAGGTGCTATAGAAATTAATTATCATATAGGTGTTGATTGTCCCTATACAAAAACAGTTTGGAAGGAGATTGAAGCTAAGTTCAATTTACAGAATCTATGGGTTGGGGACTCTTTACTATCTTGTTTGAAGAAGTGGGTTTTGAACATTAAGGTAAAAGTATTCAGAGCTTTGCCTATCATTGTTTCCTGGTTCATTTGGAAGGCCATAAACAATAGTTGTTTTGATGACTTTTTACCATCTCCTGCGTAGGTATCAGCTTATAGTTTGGGTATGTTGTCATCTTATCCACAGGATAATGCTGTCTTGAATATTAGAATTATTTCTGAGGAAATAATTGACAAAAGCCAACCTTTGGGTTTTTTTTATGGCTCTACAATTGGAAATCCAAATTTGTGTGGTGTTGGGGGCATACTTTTCCTTACAGTTGATCATTTTATCACCTTTAAAGCTGGTTTGGGGGTAGGGACCAATAATATGGCAGAGTTATATGCTTTGAAATTACTATTAATCTTGGCTTTGAATAAGAAGATAACTAATATCCAGGTGTTCGATGATTCCTTGCTTGTCATTATCTAGATAATGGAAAAATTCAGAATCCATAATATTCAACTGGCTCAGATTTTACAAGAAGTCATCAGACTTACGAATTGTTTTGATAAGGCAGTTTTCAAACATATCTATAGAGAGAGGAATTCATTAGCGGACAGTTGACATAATGATGGTGGGAAAGTTCAGATTGGTTTTTGGTCTATTTCTAAGTTTCAGGGGTCTGTTAGATATGACACTTTCCAGGTTTTTTAAGAACTAATTTTTGGGAAGACAAGCTGGAATGCATAATATGATGGTTGATACTCTTACTTTTTTGGCTTGTTGATTGTTTCTAGGTGTTATGATCATGGACATAATACTTTCTAGATGGATAGACTTCAATCTGAACGGTGATTTTGGTCTAGGATATCTGATGCTTTATTGGTCAGATTTTTGATATGTTGATATACTCTGATATTAGGCTTTGATTGTGGCCATTCCAGTTAGAATGTTTGTGGGATCTTTTTTGATGATGGATAGATGGTTTATTCTTGGATTGTCTTTGGCTGCTATTCTTTGGCGAGCTACTCTAGGAGACTCTGGATAGTTTTTTGACAGTGTTTGGCTGTATATATTGATGAGATCATGGTGGAAATCTTTTACAATTCTATTTGAGATTATGCTTTTGAGCATTTTTGTACTGAATATATGAACACTCATCTTCTGATAGTGGATCATTAACACCATATAATTTGAATAAAATTATGAATTTTTTCTTTGAAAAAAATAAAATAAAAAAAATCATCATCATGGAATTAATTCAATTATGATAAATATTCTCCGCATGAGGAAGTTGAAATTAACATTTATATTAAAATTCTCCACGTGAACGTTGCTGCTGAGCTTACAATCGTTTATCGATATGATTTTCTTATGTTTTTTTTTCCGATCATTCACTTCCGTACAATTTGTGGTTCTCTGAGCATTTGAGTAAAGAAGTAACTAAAGCTCAACATAGTTTAGCATATCAAAGCCCACTCCGACTTGGCCTTGGAGATTGACTTGGCGGACTATTTAATTAACTTGTCAGAAATAGAGTCCCATAGCTAATCCCACATGGAGAAGCTTAATTATATAGAAATTCTATTAATATAAAGAGAGAAGCCGTGTTGCACGGTGGGCGGTGAAGAGATTTAGCACGAAAGGAGGTTCAATGTTCCCTCCGCACTTCAGAATGATACTTACTCTGAGATGGCTGCTGTTGAGCTCACAATATTTTTACCAAATTTACGGCAGTCGGAACATTCATGTAATATGTAACATTAATTTAAACTGACCTTATCTGGCATGGATCACATATTTCATTGGCTTTCAGTAAATGGATTACTGGTAACAGTGCGCTGAGACTTATACCTTTTCACGTATGTCGTTTAATCTGGCTGGCAAGGAACACTCTTATTTTCCGGAATATTAAATCTACTCCGCTTCAGATTGTAAATAAGTTTAAGCTTTTATGGTTTGAGGGGCCCAAACGTCACCGGTTGAAAAAGCCTCGTATCATATAACAGCCTAATTTTCTTCATGACCGGTCTATTGGGTACTTTGATGGGGCCTCTCAGGATGGAGGTAACAAGTGTGGAGTAGGGGCTATACTCATTTCGCCTCTACTGGGCAGATTTTACATATAGTGGAATTGTGGTGTTGGTACCAACACTCGATTTGAATTACTAGCATTGTGGAGTATACTACACTTTACTAGATCTTTGGGTATCGATACACTCCAAATTGCTGGTGACTCCCGGGTTATTGTAGAATGGTTTGAAGGCAATATACAATTGGATGCGGTTCTACTTACTTATTGGATGGACCGTATTATGCAGTTGAAGCGGCAATTCTTGGAGATCAGCATCCAGCATGTATATCGGGAGATCAATTATGAGGCTGATCTTCTATCAAAGCAGGCATTAGCGGGGCCGGTTGGACATTTTTTGGTGGCCCGTGGGGATGGACGAGATCCATCTGCATTTACCTTTTTTGGTTCTTATTAGTTATCTAACACTATTGTATGAACGCATAAGATTGATATATCTTATGGTTCATTTCGGGTTTTTACATACCTGTGGTGAATTATGTAATGGTTATTACATAAATTGCCATGGTAGATACCTGGTGGGAAATGACGGGTGGATTGGATATCCGGTTAAAATGGGCAGAAATAGTTTCTTTTTTATGAACAATCTGGTTAGTAGATATGAGTACTGTTAGGGACATATGATATTTTGCCTTTGCTGTAAAATGTAATTATCTTGGTGATACTTTTATTATATATCCAATATATAAGATCTTTTTCAAATGAAAAAAAAAAATATGTAACATTAATTTTATCACTTTTCAGCAATTGCAAGCCATGTCTTGTGTATATGGTCACTAAACGTTTAGTTTTAAACATTGGTTCACGGGGATGTAGCTCAGATGGTAATCTATCCTTAGAATTCCAAAATTTCTTCTGCGTAGAATTCCATTGTAAAATTGCATTTTCTTTATCGAATTTTTAATTTTAAAAAATTACATATTATGTTTTCTATTCTAATAATGGAATTTTACATCTATTATTAGATTATGTCTTTCCTAAATAGTAATGGTTAAATTATTAATTTCGACCACATAGACAGCTGAGATATACTTGATTTAGACATGCGTTTTAACATCTATGTTTAGATTATGTTTTTATCTTCTTAATGGAATTTTCACTATCCTATTTAAAAAAAATTGCATTTTTTATCCTATGAAATTTTTAATTTAAAAAAATTACATATTATGTTGTTTATTCTAATAATAGAATTTTATATCTATATTTAGATTATGTTTTTTATTTTAATAATAGAATTTTCATTATCATATTTAAAAAATTACAAATTATGTTTACATCGTTTTTAAAAAAATTTGCATTTTTATCTTAATAATGGAATTTTCAATTTAAAAAGATTACATAATAATAGACTTTTACATTATGTTTTCTAATAATAATAGACTTTTACATTATGTTTTTTATCCTAATAATGGAATTATCACATTCATATTTAGAACAAGAGCCACGTGGTGGCAATGTCCCCGACATTGTCACATAGAGTTGTAGTAACAATTTTGCAGTAATGAGGATTTGTTTTCAACTTATCTGTATTTTGTCAACTTCAGTGGAAAAAAGATTGAACAATATTAATTTTTTGTACTTTGTCAACTTCAGTGACAAAACGATTTCAATATTTATTTATCTAGATTTTGTTAATATTTATTTTTCTCTATGCTTGATAAAATAAATTATTTTATTAATAAACATTAATTATTATTTATCTAGATTTTGTTAACATTTATTTTTCTCTATGCTTGATAAAATAAATTATTTTATTAATAAACATTAATTATTTTATTGATTAACATTCATTTCTATACTATATAGAGAAGAAATAGCATAGCTAAAACTTACAAGAAAGGCTTCGCCAATAAAGCTTGCAGGCTAAGGCTGAAAATCTCCCATTAGTTCATGCTTTCAATGGAAAGGCATTGGCCAACCTGCCTTACTGTCACTCCCATTAAACGACAAAATAAATATTGTTATTGTTAGAAATATTGGTCTTGATACAACAAGCAAGCTGATGTAAGGAAATGAATGAAGCTAAGTACAAGACAAGTTAGTATATTACTAAGAGTAAAGTAATATTAAACTGCATACATGAGACATTATCTTGAAAATATGGCATTCAGTGTAATTCTTGATGATGGAATTGCATCTCAATTTTTTCTTTTGATGCCCATCTAAAGCAACAAGCAATGAAATATACTCAATGCTTCTATACGCACATATAGAACAATCCTTGTAATTAAAAAAAAAGAGCCGTTTAACAATTTTCAGGTGAAGCCATAATTTTCAAGTCAAATTCAAAGTTAGATTCTATGTAAAGATTTTAAAACAAAGTATATTGAATAACTAAACAAACAAGCATTTGGTAAAATTCTAAATCCAATTCAAATAAAATATAAAATTATTTCGGACAATTTCAGTGAAAAACAATTGTTATTGTTGTTACTACTTTATAAAATAGAGTAATAGTCTGGATAGTGGTCAACATATTTCCCTTGCGTATGTACGCGCATAAGTTGTAAGCTTCACATCCCATTTCAGTGGAGGGAATCCCACTTGCTTCCTTGCCTCGTTCTGCGGTACCAGAAATCCTTGAATCGTTTCATTGATGCTCGTCCCTGCTGCAACCATTTGCAGGTTGCAGATTAGAGCGACTATAACCAGAAGACACAATCGCTGGCTCATTGTAAACAGAACAACAAAAAATAAATCTGACAAGTAACAAAATAAATCCTTAACTGCAACTGCAAAGCAAATCCTTGGTTGAAGAAAAGATGTTAGAATCTGCGTACACTGAACTTGTTTATATAATCATGTTGATGAAGGCAATTAAGTGAGAGCCAAGAGAGACTTTCATAAGGGGGAAGGAGTCGATCAATGTCAGCTGACGCCAATGTAAGCGGTCTATGTTCTGTCACTACTGCACCGAAGGGCATTTTTAGAGAATTATTAGAGAGGAATGCTCATATTGTCTTTAACTTGACCCTTCAATCTTTTATTTAATAGTTTTATTATCAAAATTAGCGACAGGGACTAAAATATTTGTATTTTAGTCTCTTGTTAATCTATGCCGTACAGAATATTTGATGATATCGATGATAATAAAACTATGAGAGAAGACCTGCAGAGAGGGCACATCGTCTGATGATGATCGAGCCACTTATCCAAACAATTCCTGTGAAATATATGACAGCAATTACACAATTCTTTGATTTGCTCCTCTGCCTCGAATGAGCTCAAACAGACGGAACACATATCATTATCTCCAGTCGGCTCAGAGAATCTCCGTAAAAACTGCCAGAATGTAACAGCAGGCAAGTTGTCTCTAATCGTATCAGCAAAGACCGAAGGAACGGAAGAAGAGTTGATGTTACGTAAATCCTGCCAGTCAGAGCTGTCGCTGTCGTGTTCTTCAAAGTCTGGCAGTGCAAGAAAATGAAGAGCCCAACAGATTGCAGTCTTTATATAAAAAAACATGAAAGCTAAGTGAAACAGAAGTCTGGCGATACCTAGACCGTAGCAGCCTGCAGAAAATCCCATGACAGAAAAAACTTGAAGAAAATCCGCCACTTTAAATTCTCACAGAAAGCCCAATACAAACACCTTAGGGTTTCAAATTTCGATACAAACACCTTCGGGTTTCAAACTACTCCATAATCAAAGTTCTAATAAAATTTGAAAACTATTTTAGTCCCTTCTTAATCTATCATGTACAGAATATTTGAATTCCTTTTGGTCCATAATAAAAGTTCTAATAAAATTTGAAAACATGTTTTTATTTTTGAAATCGTAAATTTTGAAAATCTTATTCCTTTTGGTCCATAATAAAAGTTCTAATAAAATTTGAAAACATGTTTTTATTTTTGAAATCTTAAATTTTGAAAATCTTATTGGGCCATGCCCTAAAAAAAATAGCCAAAAATTGAATAAAAAAAATGCATATTGTTGATTCACCGGAGAAAGTTCTTGAACAGTTCCGAGAGCCTTCTTCCCAAATGATTTTGCTGAAGTTGATGGTCACCATTTCAAGTCCTGCGAGCAAGAATTTCTCAGGCCCTGTAGTAAGCCCTTGCCCTCATGTCGGTCCAAAGGAAGCAATCTCTATAATAGCTAGGGCGATGATGATTCTGACTGGAGTATTTCAGAGTTGGTATCTGTTGGGCTCCTGCCGGCTTGTTTTTCCTCGAATCATGTCACAAGATTTTGAACCACAAAATCCCCCAAGATCTATAAATATTGTGCATTGGTTGGCACTTGCACAAGTTTTTTAACGTCAAAAGACCTTCAATGTCTCAGAGATCGAGGAGAGACAAAAAGGACCTGTTCTGTCTTCTTGATCCCGCAATTTAATTATATGCATACACCACCTCCACACCCAGCCTCGTATGTCCACCACCAAAACATAAACTTTTGTCCCATCTACAAAATTATGAATCTGCTCCTGTAATTAAATCCCATTGTATTGATATAAAGATATAATTTCCACCATCTATTTGCATCACCAGGTATATATTGATTCATTTCAAGTTCAAAGAAATTGAAAACCCAAGAAATGTGTTTCAGTCTGGTTTTATGTACATGGAAACTAGAAATTGCATAGATTGCAGTGATAGTGCCAACAGAGTCCCCAAGAACGAGTATAATTTACACATTTTCTTTTCCAAATATGTATGTTCTCTTGGGAGCAAATTCTTAGTGGCCATTTTGTAAAATCAAAAGTCAATACTCTGGAGACATGGCCGTATGCAATAAAGCATCTGTAGGATTATAGTCAAAGCCTCTATGTGGTAATATTTTTAATGCTACAACAAATATAAATATCTCTCAAACTTTTTGCTACAGCTTGCTATTTTTCTCTTAAAAAATTGAATGAATTTTCCTTGAAATTTCAAACTCCTCACTTGAACCATATACACTGATTTCCAATTTGATTCATGAAAACACGTCTCTAACTATTATCAGAATGTGCATTGGTAAAGTACGGATAATGACATGAAATTCTCCTCGAGCACTTAATATCAACATATGTGAATGAATCATTCAAATACTCTTCATTATATCTATGTTTAAATATATCTCCTAGCGGTCTATGACGCCCACAATAAGAAAAAAAATTGCATATTTTGAGGGTGGTTTTATGAAGTTTAAAGTTTCTAACAGACGTCGATTCAGTTGCTTTTCCACCGATTTCGGCATTAAGTGATTTCCTCCTTTCAAGAGGTGAACAAAAACTAAATGAATGTTTTCCTCCTTGAGAGATTTTCATCAGGGCAACTAAAACTAATTGCTAGTAAATGAAATGATTGAGTGAATTCCAGCGTGAATTTTAAGGGCTATTTGCAATTATAGCGTATTAATTTGGTGAGTGATAGTGATGCTAAATAAATACCATCATAAATGTTATCAATATTGAGCTTGAGAAACCGCCCTTCATACATAACATGGTCAAGAGCCCAGCTATTGTAGAAGAAATCAGGTTCTCAACAATATATATTTAAAATGTTTAGTAGTGATAAAAAACAAATATGATATATCATGTATGATTATTACTTCTGCAATTTACTGTGAAAAGTGACCGTGTTGCATGATTATTGCTGAGCTGATTATTCATTTAACATAAGATATAGAGCATGTATTTATTGGAATATGCTTTTTCTAGGATGTGAGCGTGCTGGCTCTTCTCTCAAAAACAATTATGACAGTGAAAAGTGACCGCACTGCATGATTATTACTGAACTAATTATTTATTTAACATAAGATATAGAGTATGTATTTATTCGAATATGCTTTTTCTTCTTGTGCTTTAAATTATAGTTTCCCTAGAAGTGCACACTCATACTAAGTTATATATTACTCCATTAAAAATTTGATTGTATTTAATTCTTGGTGACGAAAGCTCGCCGCCGGGTCTTGGGGCACAAGACCCTAGACAAACGTCAGCAGCAATAACCAATGAATAGGCACAAAATAGTTTTAAAATAAAAAATAAAAAAAAATAATAATACACAACCTTAGTCTAAATTGCATGTTTTTGTTAAATTTACGTCAAATTAGTTTAAATAATGGTCATGACTGATTCATATATATCCCCTTGTCGGGGACATAAAAATACAAATTGTTTTTTCTATCATATTTAAAAAAATTGCAATTTTTATCTTAATAATTGAATTTTTAATTTTAAAGAATTACATATTGTGTTTTCTATCGCAATGGAATTCCATATTAAGATCATATTATGTTTTACATATCATACTGAAAAAAATTTGCACTGGAATTCCATATTTACTACCATATTTAAACAAATTGCATTAGAATTCCATATCATGTTTAGCTTATGTTTTTTATTTTAAATAGTGGAATTTTCACTATTATATTTAAAAAAATTGCAATGGAATTTTATATTATATTAAAAAAAATTGCATTGATGAAATAGACTTAATTTTGAGACTTTTAAAAATGCAGTGGTGAAATAGACTTAATTTCCATTTTTTTTTACAGAAATAGTTGAAGAGCTTTTTTATAAAAATAGGAAAGTAAAATTTACAATAGGCTAGTCACAGATTGCTCCCAGAGGAAAACCAAGACCATGCCTCCTTGAACTTCATTTTCCATTCTTTTTCTTTTATCTCCATTTCTTATTCTATGAGTGCATACAAAAACAAAACATTCAGAAGATGAGGAAGAGCGGTTCACTATAAAGTAATCCAAATTCTCTCATAAACCTACTAATTACATAACATGCTGCCACAATCTAAGTCCACTCCCTTATTGGCCCTAGTGCCTGCATGTTTATTATTTTCTCTCAAAATATGAATGAAATTGATAGCTTTAAATTCAGTTACCATGCATTTTAAAAGATGATGGATCTTCGTGGTTGCATTCTTTCGGTTCTTTGTTATTTTCCTTGCTTCTCCAATAACCATGCACGAGTCACCGAATACCACTAGTTCCTAGATTCCATCATTCCTTGCAAGCTCCATACCTTTTATTAATGATAGCCATTATGCCCCATTATTAGTCTTCTTGTTGATTCCCCAAGCATACTCTTTTAGCTCGACTCCATCAGAATTGAAGTAGACTCCCCCCGCTCCTGCCATCCTCGGATTGCCTTTCGAAGCACCGTCAAAGAACAGTGAATTGCAGCCCAATTTTTCCCACCATCCTTTGAACTCTTCCAGATTCATTCTTATTTGCCAAGAGTGCATAATTGAGTTTTTTTGCTTGATTCCATGGCAAATGTGACGAAAAACTAGCAACTCGGATGCCCAATCTCTTTCTTCTACTGTCAATGCTTCCTTACTGATGATGTGCATTCCTCTCATGATTAGAGCTTCCACCCAAAGAGATTTTTAAATCTACAACAACTTTTCCCGGACTATTATTTTCTCCCTAAAAAGTTTCCTTATTTCTCGTTGTCCAAATCTTCCAGCAAACATATCTTGGAAGAGCTTCCCAAGCCCTCGCGAAATCCAGTTTGTTGATGAGTGATCCTTGGTAGTAATCCTTCTAGCTAGCGAATAAATCATCCCAATTTGTTGGCAATGTCAATTCAGAATTCAATTCCTTATAAGCATGGTGTCAAACCTCCCTAGAAAATTTGCATCCTACAAATAGATGTTCTATTGATTCCTCAGATTCCTTGCAAAGAATGCATCTTAGCGGGCCTTCTATTCCTCTTTTCCTTAAATTATTTGTTGTTAGAGTTTTCCTATGTGCTAGGATCCAAAAAAACACACATTAACTTTTGGAAACCCATATTTATTCCATACCTTGCTCCATTTTATGTTTGCATTGTAGCTATTACACTCCATATCCACGATCCTGTGGATCCTTAACCATGTAACTCCTTCAACCACGTCTGCCTGGATTTTATTCTCAATACCTCCTCTATTTGTCTTTCTACCTTTAGAATTCTTATGCTCAGCTCTCTTTCCTACTTCAAATGCTCTGTAAACACCTCTTCCACTTCCATTCTGAGATGCATAGCTGCTAAATCCCTTTGAAGGATGATTTTTTGCTTGTTTGGGCCCTCAAATCCCTCCTTCACCCAATTATTTAAAGCAACTCATACTGCTCTTAATTTTGATTCCCAAATTTAGCTGAGTGATCTAAATTGTTGGTGATTCCACTCCCTTTGGATTAACTCCATTACTTTAGGATCCTGCAACTAGATCCGGTTGAATCTGAAAGGGATGGGCCCAAGATTAGCTGGAAGAGATAAGATCAGAGCTATTGGTTTGTGATCTGACACTGATGAAGGGAGAGCAAGAGAGGTAGGGAGGAGATATTTCTGCAAGAAAGTGGAACTTACCATAAATCTATCTAGCCTAGCCGCTACGAGCCCTATTCCAGTTCTTTTATTACTCCAAGTGTACTTCTCGTTCCTCAATGGGATGTCCAGAAGATCCAGATCCACCATCAATTCCTCCATCTTCTCACCCAAAGGGTCACTGGCCTTTGTTCCTCCATGCTTCTCACTTTGTTTCCTAGTGGTGTTGAAGTCTCCGGCGATTACGAGATCTTTCCCGTCCAGCTCCTCCTTTAGTTTGTTGAGATATTCCCAAAATGTTTCCTTATCCCTGTAGTGTGTTGGCACGTATACATTACAAATTTATAATGGGATTAGGTCCTCCTTTTCCTGGATCTCTGTCAATAGCCAATGATGGCTTTCCCTAATAGACTTGACCACAAAATTGCTTGAGATTATGGTGGTTATTCCTCCAGATGCACCTTTAGAGCTAATGGATTTTCCAGTGTTGTTTTCCCATAAACAACATGAAAGGGCCATAACCTCCACATATGGAATTTTTTTCTCTTGGAGCAACAAAATTTCTGGCCTCTCATATTTGATTATCTCCTTTATTGTTTCTGCTTTACTTTGGCCTCCCAGACCCCTACAGTTCCAAGAGACAGTTTTCAACATTTTTTAACTGATTGGGATCTTGCTTGGGATTTGGCGTCTGTTCTTGCTCCTCCTAGGTTTTTAGTGTTCTGGAGAAGCTTGGTTTCTTCCAGACTTCTCTGACTCCCTAGCTCCATCTCTCTTTCTGCTTCTTGCTCTCTTAGGTATCTTTGCGACTTCCTTCCTCTTGTGGTTGGTTGTGAAGCCACTTCGTACGTTTCCTAAGATCCTCGTGAGGGAGACCGCTCTGGAGAGTATCCTTGCGGCGTGACTCTACTATTTTTTACCATATCTACCCAGGTTTCCCCTGGTGCTGTAGACCCTCTCATATCCTTTTCACTCCTTCCATTCCTGGGAGACATCGGAGGGATACTCGTGGTTTCTTGAGATTTTTCTTTTTTTATTTCAACTGTTATTGTTTCCAAGGGCACGATTTCACCTTCCTCCATATTCAGTGCCTCGAATTGATTATTGTTCGAGGATTTTTCTGATTCTTTGGGATTCTCCTTGCTTGTCTTTTATTGCACCTCATTTACTACTTGGGGAGTTTTTCTTCCTCTTTTTGATTGCTGCCAGCCTTCCTCCTGATTTTTTTTCTGAGATTTCTTGAACCACCTTTGGACAATTTTTTACAAAGTGTTCGTACTCGTGGAACTTCTTGCACTTGAATGGTAACTGCTCGTAATCTACCTTTTGCATGTGTTCCCAGTCGTCCATGTGTAAGTTTACAACCTCTAACAGTCCTTTCTCTAGATCTAATTCAACGCAGATCCTTGCACAAGAAAACAAAGAACTCTTTGGCTCATATTTTTCAATGTAATTATCGAGAGAATTCCCTATAGCTTGAAGTGTTTCATCATTCCAATAATGCAGAAGCAGATGTGGGAGACAGACCCAAACTGGGACCGCTGATGGCACATTATTTTCTGGATTGAATGAAAGGCTCCATCGGTTTAGATATAAACCACGAGGACCCATGAAGTAAGGACCACTCCTGGATATAAGGTCTTGATCAACTTTCCTTTCAAATAAGAAGGATAAGAATCCCTTTCCAAAAAAGTAGTGTTACAGCCACCCAGATATCAAGGACATCTAGTTCTTATTTATCTAGATCTCCATAGTCTTTGGCGAAGTCCAGATCCCTATAAACTGGAGAGTTCATGGTGATGGAATAGCTCCTCACATTTTTTCCTCCAATATTTATTCTAACTGGTTGGAAAAGACTTAATTTCCAATTTTCATTATCATATTTAAAAAAAAATTGCAGTGGTGAAATAGACTTTATCTTCAAATTTTCACTTTCATATTTTAAAAAAAAATGTGTGAAATAGATTTAATTTAGAGACCTTAATTTGGAATTTTCACTATCATATTTAAATAATTGCAGTAATTTGGAATTTCACTACCATATTTAAAAAAATAGCAATGGTGAAATAGACTTAATTTGGGATTTTCACTATCATATTTTAAAAAATTGCAATGGGGAAATAGACTTAATTTCTAGACTTTGATTTCAAATTTTCACTATTATATTTAAAGAAATTGCAGGGATGAAATAAACTTAATTTTGGTTGTAGTGGTGAATTAAAATTAATTACGACCGCAAACATTAAAATTTTTTAATAATGAGATATACATGATTTAGACATTTTTTGTGTAAGCTCATGAGCTAATCCATTGAAATAAAGTAATAGTATAGGAAAAAATACAATTCAAAGGATCAATTCTGCATGCAGAAAGTAGAAAAAATGGAAAAACAACCTACCCCTGAGGGAAATTCAGACTTTTACAGACTAAGAAATTCTCCCTCTAAGAGGGAAAATGTAACATCCCTAAATTTCGATGAAAAAAATAATTATTTACCATATGTAACTTTATAAATTCCTAAGATGATAAATCCATGAGATGTTATACTTCATGTTTTTTCTGTTGTGACAACAAATAAGAAATTAATTTAGTTAAACTACAAGACTCATATGACTATGTTTAGTGTTTTTCATCAGCATGTATCCTTTTACGAAAATATGTTGATACATCATTATGTATTCTAGTCGATACTATCTTGTCACTATAACTACTTTTAAAACTCTGTTGGTTGCAAGTCGTAAAAGTTGTTTTCATTTTTCCAGATTTGGTCCTACCTATGAGCTAGGAAAGGAAAGGCCACAAGTCTTACTTAGCCCTTAAGTTTAACACAATAACCTTCATGTTTCTTTGTGCAGGTGAACAAGATCAAGCTTTAAGTTTTTTGATAAAGAAACAAAGTACTAAACTACAAGGTATCATTCATCCTAAGAAAAAAGGTGGGACACCAAGGGTTTAAAACCAACCTATAATATAACCAAGTTCTAAATCGAACTTCATACTAATGTTACCTCACAATACTATATTTTATGTCATGAACCATATATACCATCGTAAGGGAACTGCACAAAAGTGCCTAGACTCTTAACAGATACGACGATTGATTTATTCGAAAACCATGATGATTGAAAAGATGTGCAAAGGAAGTGAAATGAAAGGTTTCACATGCAAGCCATGTGGAAGCCTTGAATGCTCCAGTTGCCAGCCATTATGCATGGTGCAAAACCCTAGGGGTTTAATGTGTCTCTTTGAAAGTGTTTGTCCTTTCGATGAAGTTCTGCTTGGCGTTTATTGTTCTCCATTCGACACAATTGGTCCCTGGTTGTGTGACCTAGTAGCTCCTTTGTTCAAAAACAAAGGTGAAGGAACCAAGGCTCTTGGCCCTCGACACCTTTTAAACCTATCCGATAATGAACAATTCATTGGTGAAGTTCGAACTCCTTGTTATGGTGACGTCTGTGTTTCTTTGGTTATGGTTCTAAATGCAGAGATAGGTAAACACTTCCATTGCAATTTCAATATTCCTTTTCTTTTGTTATAGAACAGTTTATAAACCATTATTTTGACTCTTGAGTTCGTATGTGCAGGAGGCATCCCAAATGTTTCTTTGCAACAACTTGGATTGTACTGGAAAGGGTGTTGTGGCCTAAGTAAGATTTGTACCTCGTCCTTCTTGGTTCTGTGGTTTTGTCCTGTGTTTCAAGGCACGATATAGATGTCGATCCCTGTGTTGGATTTTGGTGGAAGTGATGAGTCGCTTTGGTATCCGTGAGGCATTCTTATATTTGAAAACTGTAATGATTAACCATATGGATGTGAAGTCGAGATGACTGTGAAAATACAGGGTTATTGATTGTGTTTTAAGCTGTAAGGACAACCCTACGACTGCCTCTGTAAAAAAAAATCTAACCCTATGAGGGATTTTTTTATGTATAAACTCAGTTGTATTTTGATTTTACCGTTTTGTTGTTTTTATAAAACTTATAATGCGTTCGTGAGGCCTTTATACGACTATAATGTGATCTTGAGGCCTTTACCCTTTTGCACTTAATTTTTAGATAGGTCATAGATCCACTGTCAATAAGATACTTCTTGTTTATCATTTTCTAGAAAAGTTTTTTATAAAATTGATGGTATTCCATGAGGCTTTTACTGTTGCAGTCTTAAATACTATCTTAGTTTTCCAGTGTTGTTTTAATTAATGAGATAATTAGCAGGCCGTGAAGCCTTGGGTATTCTTGTAACATATATGTCTATAGATTCTAGTCTGTGAAGCCATTATTCTGCTACTAGAGAATAGTTTGGGCCGTGAGGCCACTGTCAAATGTTTTAACTTTTTTTTAAAGGGTAAAGTTGTTTTCGCATTTTTTTTAAGTGTCTGAGTTAAGCCCTAATGTTGTTGCAATTTTCTTCTGTAAGTAATAGATTACAAATGATAATACCAATTTGGCTTTCATCCTGTAACCAGCGCTACAGCCTGTTGATAACCTTGATTTGGTATTCAACATTAATGGTTTTTGTGAAAGACTATGCCATGTCGCCCTTATAAAGTAACTTTGTGGAAAGAACCCTTATCCAAAATTGATCTGTAAACCTAGCTTAGTTATTATTTATTTTTTGGAGTTTTTTTTACCCTAACTGTATCTAGGGTTTTGATTAAGAGGCCAAAACTCGACCGTAGATTGGAAATAATATATCTGCAATGTACTTGTGAGGTTTGGACCTGAACATTGTGGTTTACTGAGAGGTTCCAGTTTGAAGTTATTATGTTTATTTCTGTAAGACTTTATCATGTGCATAAATGTATATACTTATATGTATATATTCTATTACAGATTCAAAACCCTTGATATGTTTTACAATGAGCACTATTTAGTTTAAAAGAAAACTATATAATTAGTCTTACGAAACTCTCTAAGAGTTTTATCCTTATTATGATTTATTGGTTTTATGTATATTTACTTATAAATCTATGTAATTAGATATATATTATAATAACCTCTGTAATAGGTTTTATAAGGTTTTCATTAGTCTTCACTGAATATAGATGGTATTGTATTTTAAAAACCTAGACTAATAGAGAATTACCACTAATATTAACAATATAGTAGATTGAAATAACTAAGGTAGAGGTACTATAATTAATATACATAGAGAAAGAAAAAAACATCATTTAAGATAAAGATGTACTTAATAGAAAAACGAGAATAGTAAATTTAAACCTTAAATTTGAATAAACTGAATTGTAGTTTTCTTCTCTTAGAACAATTTCCAAACAACTTTTAGATAGAGAGTTTAGAACATATCCAACCATCCAAATTACAACCACTGAGCATACTTCCAAATAAAAGTATGGAATTAGAATTGAATCACAAACAAATAATAACAGTTAGAACGTGGATAATATGCAGAAGGGGACAAACACCCAAAGGAGATTTTTCTACCCAACCTTCTCCTGAAGCAGCCAAGATTACTTGCTTAGTACCCCCGAGCCTGTTGACTAAACCACTAGGACGAAGATCATTGGATAATAGCCCACACAACAACTTGCTATAACTTAGCACTCAATAGTAGACTTAAATAAACAATTCCACTTTAGTTATCCCCTCATCAAATTCCTTGTGTGCCTGACTTTTTAGTTTGCAATAGTCACAAGGTTCAGTCAATTGGAAACATAATGATTAGTGAGCCTCTTGCTCAATTTGGTGCTATTTATAATATTTCCCAGGTCTTTGGGTCCTTTTTGGAACTAAATGAGCCACCATCTCAGTTCCCCCTCTCAGGGAACACGACCACAATTTTAGGGATTATGCTTCTTGCAACGGCTAGAAAGTGAAATGCTAGTGCTGCCACTTGTCAACCATCCTTCTACAGCTGCTCATTCCTCCTAGTGGGCCAATGAACACTCATTCAACCGTCTCCCTTGGATATGTATCTCTTCTATTTAATTATTAAAATAAATAATTCTTCAATTACAATCATCCTTGACCAACTTGGTCATAAAAACTTTACAATAAATTTAACATAATGTTTTCTGAAATAAATAAAAATATTTATTTTTCAGTTTTAGGTGTGTTACAGAAAACAGATCATAGTAGCATAAAAATTATAGAGTTTGAAAATACAAAACTGAAAAAACACTATTGTAATGAGCAGGTTATTCTGAACCCCCGAAATCTCAATAAAAAGAGAGAGTGCATAAACCATAAAACCTGGGCTATGGCTTTGAAGGGGGCTCCTCCTCAATCGGAGTCCCGAAGATGAATCCTAGCTGAGAATTTGGTTGGATTTTCGTAGTAAAGATAGGTGTATTGGAAGAATCTTGACCGTCATGATTTCCCAGTCTCCCACCATCCCTGTTGGTAGCTTTGTCACTATTGGTCTCCTCCTCAATGCTGGAGGGGTTTCCCTTGACAGGAAGAGACTTTGTTTTCATGTAGTCTGCCACAATTCTAAGGGAGGTTTTAGCATGTGTGGTGTTGGCTATATTCCTCTAAGGAGGGAGAGGTGGTTGCTTGATGTCCATGGGAGAATCCAAGGGGTTTAAGGAGGGAGCAACTGATAGAATCAGTGGAGGAGCCAAAGGATTAAGCTAGGGGGTAGTAAGATGAAGGAGAAGTCGGACAAGAAGGTTTTTTACGACCCAGTAGTTGTGTCTGTGTTCAATTGTCCTATTTTTCGTTGAGTGAGAGCCTGTAAGTTCGCCTTCCCAGTCGTCGAATAATAGACAGAGAGAGCCAGGTATTTCCAAATCATAGCTTTCAGAGTTGGCTTGGGTGGTGAATCTTGTAGCTCACTGGTTAGAATTGCCATGGCCTGCACGACCACGTTTGGGTGTAGCACAATGTCTGCGTGACATGGTTCATTCAATTGGAAATGCAAGGTAGTGCAGTACCTATGAGACGACAGAAGAACTGAGAGCGGGAGGATGAGATTTGTGGCATTTTGTTGTCTCCTCTGGAATTGCAGGGTGGCCAATCTCCCTAGGAATGAACAAAGGCAAGTAGATGCAGGGTGAAATGAAGAATATTAATAATGAGATATACCTTATTTAGACATTTAAATATATCCTTGATCGCAATAATATAATTTTCACTATCATATTTAATTAGGTATTATCATGTTTCAATTATCATTAATGATTGTAATAATGTAATTTTCACCATCATATTTAACTAGGAATTATCCATGTTGATCTTTAGATATTAAAAGATATTCTTGATCGTAATAATGGAATTTTCACTACTATATTTAATTAGGTATTATTCATGTTTCGATTATCAATAATGAGTTGTTCATGATTTTATGCAGTGAGTGATGAAGAAGATGGGAAAAATGCGTTAGCTAGAATTTATTCTTGACGTTTTGAGCCACAAAGTAGGGCTCATCATCAGGAGAAAGTATCTCAGGTTAAATCAAGTATGGATTTTAGCATATTAATACATAATCGACATAATACATGATCGACATAAAAAGTAAGCTCTAGTCGAACATGCCCACCACTCACGCCACCACATACGAATTGATGAAACAAAACTTATCACCAGAGAGGATCATTACAAGAGGAGGAAAATCAGAGAGGCCATAGAGATAGAAAAATTTCCTTTAAACCTGAATAGGGATGATGGCCTTAAACTTAATGAATGTTGGCGCCCTATTATTCACCATCTTAAAAACAATAACACACACACAAGAAACAAGGACACTAATGATCAAACCCTTAATTAATTGTGAAATTAATAAAAATTAATTAAAAAAAATTTAAATTTTTAATTTTTTTTTAAATTATCTTAAAATTAATTAACTTTAGCTTTTAAGGTTTTATTAATTTTCAAAATTATTAATCACCATAACTAAAAACTTAATTAATAAAAAATAATAGTATTAAAAAACTTTTAACAAAAAAGAGGCTTCTCATTCCTAACTAATTATTAAAATACCGGGCATAAGGACTTATAGTAATAATAGACAACGGAGAGAGTAATAATTGATCACAGAGACGGCTGGACAAACCAAAAGTGTATCAGTTAGTTAAAACGTGCAATGCTCCAAGAGTATTCCTACAGTAGCAACCCTGTAATGTCCTTCCATACCTTCGATCTCTAGTTTTCTACCCTTAAGTCCACATGTATTGGTATTCAGTTGCTTAGTGAATGCTTGACTCCTGCCCGATTATGAAGGGAATCCGTTGCCCATATGTTCATTGAGATGCCTCCGGATGGCAATTATGAACGCTCAGCAGCTCTACCCTAAGCTTTAGACACTTTAGTGACACGTGATCCATTTGATACACAGGTTCCACACTTTCGTTTAGTTTTTAAGGGAGGAGCACTTTGACACACAGCCAACACAACAAACTCACTAATTATTACTACTTACCTTACTACTCCTACACTTTGACCTCAGTCTATATAGCCTGCTGCTGCTTTGCTTGATGGGGGAATGTAACACACTCCTTGGTCAAATTTGAGATTTGAGACAACTGATGTTTAGACAGTTTACTAAGTCTTTCCTCTTGAGACATTGGAGTTTAGCTTAGCTCCGGAGTCAGACTCCTACGCTCTATTAGTTACCGGGTATGTTCACTTAAGGCATTGAGACATCTAAAATAGATCCTTTACTATCAACGGAGGACTCTTCCTATAAAAAGAAGAGTATTATATCAAAATGGGACACTTTACTATCAAGAGAGGACACTATCTTATAAAAATAGGACTATTATATCAAAAGACACCTTGAGATATCGGATGGATTTTATCATTATCGGCAGGCACAAAGTATTCTTGAACCAGATTCATAAACCCCCAGAGATCCCAGGGGCAACCGATCTGTATCGATTCAAATCGTAGAGAGAGGGGTCTTGCCTATCTATCCTCCATTGTGGCCCTTTTAGCTTAAGCTTATGCATTACCCTTGGTATGGGAACATAAAGATTTTAGTTATTAATTTTTTTTATATTTCTAATAAACAAAAGTATTTTTAAAAAATAAAAATTATTAAAACTAATAACTTTACTCTAATAATTCTATAAAATTTATTAAACTTTTAAAGGAAGATAATATTAATAAAAATTAAAAGATAAAATTAAAGAAAATAAAAAAAAAATTAAATTTTATTAATTATCTATCCTTAAAAACTTTGAAATAAAAATGAAAACTATTAGGGCAGAGAGTTGGAGCTGTCGGCGTAATAATAAAGAATTTACACTTATTCATATACTAAAATCCATACCTGATTTAACTCGAGATACTTTCTCCTGATGATGAGCCCTACTTTGTGGCTCGAAACGTTTAGATTAAATTTTAGCTAACGCAGTTTTCCCATCTTCTTTATCAATAATGAGATAGATTTGATCACAATATTGGAATTTTCACTACCATATTTAATTAGGAATTATCTATGCTTAGATCAATTAAATTAAGTATTATCCATGTTTTAATCAATTACTTTTATTTTGGATATAATTTCAAAACAATATATTTTATGAGATTGATTATTGCACCAAGAGTAGCGAGGTTCTTACAACCCAGTATGGGGGAGATGTTGTAACATGTAAGATTGTGTAACGTTATGTAATAGGATGTTCATATAAAAAAAAGAGATAAAAATGCAAATGATGTATGCTTAAACAAAAAAAAGTCATATTGATTTGATCTTAAACCTAAACATATCAAGAATAAGGAGGGATCTAATATCTTGAAGTGTAAATTTTTTATCAACATGTAAAAAATTTAAGATAAAAAAAATTTACACCTCAAGAAAATTTGGATCCCTCTCGGTGCTTTATAGATACAATTTAAGATGAATCTATGTCGGTTTCGAAATCTATATTAAGATGTAGATATATGTGTCTATTGACATGTTGAAATGTTTAATATCATATTGAATGAAATGGTTTGTGATTATTAGCAATAGGAAGATATTTAGCTATATATTTTTAATGATATATTATATTGATTGATTTAGGATTGTCAAATTTTAGTGTATATCTATGTGTCCAACACTATATCATTTAATAGAAACCTAGGCAGCTAGTCTTGGAGGATTATACATACCTTAGTCAATTTCGTAGAGGCCTTGAAAGTTAGTCTTGATGTATTTTCTCACAAATGTATCAACCTCTTAACATTAATTCAACATCATGTTGAATGTGGTTGATAGGTTCTTAAAATAATCATTCTCGCACCATGTAATATACACCCAATACATGTTGAATGTGGTTGATAGGTTCTTAAAATAATCATTCTCGCACCATGTAATATACACCCAATATGTTATTTATGTACATGGGGTTTTATTTAGGTTTCTATATATCAATTTTCTTTCATAAAGATTCAATGCATTAATGAAGTAACTATAGATGATGTTGGGTATAAGGATCATCACATCCACAACCTTTCATCCTCATATTAATGAGCAACAACAATAAGCTATTAATATGGCATAATATAGTTTTTGTACATGTACAATTGTAAACATGACCAACAAAAAGTTGTTAATATGATAGAATATAGCGTTTCTATATGTACACTGACAAACATATGCATATATGATATTGTAACTTAGTACATATGTTACATCAACTTAGTATTAAAAAAAAACAAGTAACTTAAGCTTAATATAATTCTACATATTAAATCCCACTTCTATTCATCCTCAACTTTTAACTTTATGATCACTAAAGCAAATCACCCTTTTAGGGGTGGTTTTGGCTTGTGACAATCTTGCTAAAACCGCTTCCAAAAATGTTTTAGGCCTTTGGGGGATGTTTCTAAATCATCCCCCCTCCCCTACCAAAAGTCTTGAGAATTGGACTTTTTTGGGGGGCAGAGGTGGGGGTGGGGGTGTTAGAAAGACCCCTTGTAATACACCAAGATTTAATAAATTGTTATTAATTTTTTTTAGAATATTTTATTTTATTATTTTAAATATTTTTGACAAAAAGTCAAAAATAAAACAAATGTAATGGATTATTCTTTTATTGATAAAATATACTACAAGGGACATAAATGAAATAGTTGTTGAAGAGTGTTTGCTGACCCACAAGAGAAAACGGCAAGTGGATGTAGTTTTTGAGTGAAAACTCAAGGTGCGGGAGGCATCTTCCCCAAAAATCAGGTCACAACTCTTTGTTAAGTGCTAAAGAGAAGGAGGCTCATATATGACCAAGTCCTAGGAAAAATACTATATAATAGCATGCCCACTAGCAAGAAGGAGTCTAACATTGTACAAGGGATTGAATATGATAATGCAAGAGATGGCGCATTAAGTCGATGGGGGGGTGTTAGAAATACCCCCTGTAATACACCAAGATTTAATAAATTTTTATTAAATTATTTTATAATATTTTATTTTATTATTTTAAATATTTTTGACAAAAATTCAAAAATAAAACAAATGTAATAGATTATTCTTTTATTAATAAAAGATAATGGAGAGGGCATAAATGAAATAGTTGTTGAAGAGTGTTTGTTGACCCACAAGAGGAAAAGACAAGTGGTTGTAGTTGTTGAGTGAGAACTCAAGGTGCAGTAGGCATCTTCCCCAAAAATCAGGTCACAACTCTTTATTGAGTGCTAAAGAGTAGGAGGCTCATAAATGACCAATTCATAGGAAAAATACTATATAACAGTATGTCCATTAGCAAACATGAGGCTAGCATTTGACAAGGGATTGAATATGATAATTCAAGAGATGGCGCATTAAGTGGATTTTTCTCTTGTAGTTTAGCGAACATGATCGGGGGTTCTGGAGCAAGTGAATTGGATGCTCTAGGAGTTGGTTGGGTGAAACAAATATTCCATTTTTGTTTTCCCAATAGTAGTGTCAAGTTCCTTATCTTATTCTTAACTGATTAAAACTAGTTATAGTAGGATGTTTATCTTAACTTTGAATTGCAAGTATATTTTTTTAGGAAGAAATGTTTTATGCATCTGTATAAGATAAATATCTATCATGTATCTAAATAGAATGTAGATTTGTTACAATTCAGTATTCATTCCTATTATGTTATTAAAACTAGATCTTCTTTTTGTATTTTATTCATGCCTATAAAACACCAGATTTAGTTATTAATGTATCTGTGATCAGACATCCATACTCGAATCGAAGATTGCTAGTCATGTGTATCATTATAACCACTAGTATTTTGAAGGTTACTGTAAATCGAGTTAATTATCATAGACCACTTGGCTTATATTATAACTCTAATTAAATACTGAAGTAACCTTTGTAATAAATTGCAACCCTTAACAAGCTTTTACCCAGAGTTTTTTCTTAAACAACTAAGAGCTGAAAGGCTTGTTAAAAACCTTAGTTTAAACATATTCGAGAGCAAGATCAAGGATTACGAGCAACCAAAGATACTATATCTCAAAACTGATAATCGAAGGATAATTCTATTGTATAAACTAATCAACAATTATTTTAGAATATGGTTGAGAGTCGAAAGGCCTTCATAAATTTATAACTTATTAAAAGGCATCCCATTTAAAAACCTTGTTACGAAACACATTTTTTAGATCAAGAATGTTAGATTGGGATCCATCGTGATCTTAAGGAATCATTGTAAATACACTATATTCATATACGAATATATATATTATACAATATATAAAAATCATCAAAATACATATATATGTAATTAACAGTTTATACCATATCTAACTGTTCAAATAGAGAATTGTAATTATCCTATATATTACTAAACTAATAGTCAATGACCAGAATCAAGGCAACCCTTACATTAGATTTTGGTTCACATCCAACCGTAGGCTACGATTAAAGTAAATAAATACTCACTAATTACTTCAGATCTCCAAATCAAATGCCCAACTATTCGCAGTAACGAATCTTCCCAAATCCAATGTATTGTAGTAAGACCATCGGAGGATAGAAACCATTACATAAGCAAAGAAATATCACAAGTATATATTTATTAATCAAAATCAAATCTACATATGCACACAACAAGCAAATACCATCAAATCCTTTACATGCTAGTAGGTCCATCGCAGATGGAAACCCGAGTATTATTCAGGCATAATAATCTAGATCAATCATCAAAAGGGTTAAACCAAACACATGCAAATACATGTTAAAACCATGATATAGATTCATGACAGATAAATTCAAGAACACCTCACATAAGTTGCAAAGACCCTATGGGTCATATTAAGAGTTAAATATTAAACTTTGTCAAATGTTAAACCCTGATTTCACAACAATGTGGCTGTAAGAAAATTACGATGGCATCAATGTCATTTAAATAAAAAGACAACATTCCATTAACTTATTAAGTTACAGGTGGTGGTAATTCCATCCACGATGGCTCCTATGAATACAATTTAAAACCTAAGAACAAGCTACAATGCACTTAACCAGTTAAAAAAACAAATGCTAGAACATAAAGGTTGTAAAGCCTATGTCAGTTAGGGTTTAAACCCTAAGGGTTGAAACAAAACAATGTAACTTATCTCACACGAAGTTGGAGCCTGAAATTCCATCACGACCCAATTCTCAGTCAAGAAGCCATTTGCATTATCAAAAGAAACAGTCAGTAATTGTGGGTAATAAAATTTAAAATGGTATTTGAAACAGAGTGAGAGTTTCGATTTTTTATTGCCTTGGCATCCTAAGATGCGGGCCTGGGAGGAGGTGACCCTATCGCGATCCTCAACATTAATCCAAACCCTACAATCAACCGACCATAGTTGAAACCATTTTATGGGGAAACATGACATAGTACCTCATATTTGAAGGGTTTGATGTCGTAGGATAGGCGATATTGTTCACTGAAACAGATGTCTCATCCTTGGATCAACCAACCAGGGGTGTATGGTTGATGGTATGGAATCATTGGAAACTTCAATCTTAGTTTCTTCTAGATACCGTTGTCAACAATGAAATGTAGTGGATCTCCCTTCACCCATAGTTGTGAATAGAAGAAGCACTTAGAGGACTCCAACTCTTTTGTTTGATTCTTTGCAGTTGATATGGTGGTATTAGGTTCTATGTCAATGATCCACTTTCCATTTTATTTCTTTGAATCAGAGTCTGAGCCAAATTCCAGCTCTGAGGATTTGATTGCATCCAACAATGATTGTTTTGAGTGACATTCATCAGTGTTGTTCCAAGGGATTTTGTTAAGCTCATGCCACTTTTCGGTGTCCTTCAATTTCTTGTTACCCTTGTTTACTTGTGGCTTGGCTTGATTGTCATGATTTTGGCCATCTTTTCTCTATCCTTTTTTTTTTGAATTAGGAACTCCTTTACCAGGATTCTAGTGTAGTTTAAACTCCCACTTATTATTTTGCTTAAAAATTTTCTCGATCTTGACAGCATACGAATAAGCATATCCTAGTGAGTAGATGTCTAGGAAATCCATCTTTGTCTAGATGTACCTATGCAATACACTATGATACTTTAGGACCATGTGTCATTTATATTTTCTGATACCTGTACTTGAGTGCAAGGTAAGGAATATATTGGTGAACTCTGGAACCATTTGGTCTCTCTCCTAGCACAAAGTTGTCCATGCCATGTACTCATAATCATATATTAGTCATCATAGTTTCCAATAGGGTAGAATTCCTCCTTGACGACATCAACAAAAGTTTCCCATTTGGGTTTGTCCTATATATTTTAGACAAATCTTCGACATGCCTCTTGCAATAGTTGTCCCATCAATCTTTGATATGGAGGAGGGTCTGAAGGAGTGTGAAGGTGAAATTTTTGTTGGCGATTTTTTAACAAAGAACTAATCCTATAATAAATTTAACCATTTCTCCAAGCACATGTATCTATCTAGCCTTCAAATAAGGGAATCTAAAATTTAACTTATACATTGAAAGGAGTTGCACCTTTGAAATGGATACTTGTTAAAGGTGTCTTTTCCACTATCGGTAATCATTTAAGGATCTGAGAGAAAATATCCATCTTCTCATTGCTTTGTGGTGTGGGGGTCTTCTCAAGCAAAAACTTAATAGGATCTCCTTCTCTATATTCTATCTTTTCTCATCCCTCCATGTGAGATTGCTTGGGCCGACAAGAGTGTTTTTCCACAAGCTCAACTAGTTTGAGACCTAACTCTTAAGATATGGATCTTGTTGGGGGAATGCACTAAGAAACAAAAAGTGAAAATTGATATAATACCATTGATCTGGATTATTTGGAGAATTAAATGATGGCAAAAATATAAAATGGAAACACACACACAAATAGTTTGTAGAAAGCACAATTGTACAATATTGAATGGAATGAAAAATACAAAGAAATACAAACTAGCTTAGATGGTGGTAGCTTATCTTTGAAGAGACATGTGTCGGCTACGCTCATTCGAAAGAGATAATTAGAAAGAGACTACAAAGGGTATTTTTATCATAAGCATAAAGAGGGGGAAACCTAACATCTAGATACTTGACCCTGTAAGGAGATGAACAACCAAAAGGGTTTTTGGGCCTCAAGGTGGTTAGTTGATATGTCAACTTCCCATAGGCTCAACTTTTGCATACTACCTCTATTTAGGGCACTCGATAGCTCGATGGAAATAACTAATTGAGAATGTCCAAAAAAACATCATTGAGGGCCTCAAAATGACCTTATAAGTTTGGAACCCAAAGAAGTATAGAAAATTTACAAGAAGATGGATAACAATTGTAACTCATTAGAATAAGTGGGTGGCCACTATATCCACTTGGATCACTTTCCAACATCCTAACTCTAAGAAAACCTTTAGTTTCTTGACCCTCTATGCTTACGACTCAAAGAATAATGATCCACAAAGATAAGATTAATAGTGATGCACATGATAGGTAGTGTTTCTTCCCACATTTCTTATAACTCTTCCAAAAAATTCTCAAAACCCCTTCATCATCCCAAGTACCGCCCTCCCCTTCTCTATATCTCCTCTCTCTATTTATGAACCTCCATTATCGCCTTTCTTATCTTTAGGTTAAGAATTATATTTAAAGTAATCATAACATGTTTTTCAAGCTTTTCTTTGCATGAAATCAATTTAAATGCAATATGACAACATATCTAGGATCGATGTTGATCATATCTATCCAATTATTACATTAATATCCTTTGCCACGAATATATTTCATAAATAATATAATATATTATGTATGTACTTTTATACATGTACATAATATCTCAATAACATTATTTATACTTTACCATACATATATAGATATATACGCGACAATTCAACAAGCCATTCAATTCAATTAAACTTTGAACGTATTTGATATGTCAGCAACATCTCTTAAAGAATTATAGCGAAGAATATAGAAAATCTAAAAGCGCTTTATAACATAATCTCAAAATTAAAGGTCATATACATTATCCTTCCTCCTCGCAGAAGCAAGTCTCTCACTGATTGAGAGCATGGCTATGATTAGGTACCTAATGTACAAGAGCAAGATAAACAATATGGGAAACAAAAGGTTCCTTAAGATTGTTTCTTAGTCTAGTCAAAACCACCTACGACTTAAGCAAGGTTGGCTTAAAAACTCTAAGTCATGGCTAAATCGTTGGGGTGTTGAGGAAGAGATCACTCTGTAGAATAGTGATAATATTAAAAGTGATGTGGTGCAGTAAAGAGTTAGAGGATACGAGAAAATTAAGATATTATATGGAGGTGATCAACCATAACATAGAAGATCAAAAGTACCTCTATGTTTTGACTTGCGTAGAAATAAAAACTAAATATTGCTAAAATAAGAGCAAATTCTCACAAGCTTCATAGTGAAAGAGGACATTGGACAATTCCCAAAACGCCATGGGATGAAATAATTTGTCATGTTTGTGACATACAAAGAGGGTTGAAGATGAAAATCACTTTCTCATAAAATGTCCTGCATACACCCACATTAAAGCGCAACTTCAAAATACTTTCTACAAAAAAAATCGTCCTAACATTTTAACTCATCACAACTATGAAGATTTAGTAATGCCTCTGTTAAAACTTTTTAAGCATAAGAAAAAAATTCTAAATAAAACCAAGGGACTGTTTACCATATCTTTTTGAGATCCATCTCACATCATTATCATCAAACTTATTATTTATAAAATACAATAAATTAAAAATCAAAATATCTTTACAAAAGACACTATGATTCAGCTGCAACATCTAACTTTTTGATAGCATTTTTCAATTCACTATTAAAAAAAACATGGCAAAGCGAAGATTTAAGAATGCCTCTCTTAAATCTTTTTGAACATAGAAAAATCCAAACAACTCCTTATTAGTCCTTGCCAAGGCAGTGATTATAGCAATCGATCAATTGCCAAAACTACATTGACTTTTTATTAATTTTATAGTTACTGTATAATGTTTTGTTAAAATTAATTATTAAATTTATTTTTTTAAATAATAAAATATGTTTTTTAGTTTTTGAAATTAGAAAATACTATTTTATAATTAGTTGCAAGCTTTGATTTGGCTAAATAACCCTGGTTGGAGGTGACAATTAGTTTTAAAAAATTATTGTATTTCAAAAAAAAATCTAAAATTGCCATATAGTTTAAAAATGGTACACATATTAATTATTTTACAAATATCAAAACAACATTGATTAGTTTTAAATTGCTCATTGATGACACAGTACTTACATTTTCAATTTCCTAGAAATTCCTAAAAATCTGATTTAAATGCTTCATGTCCATAAGCCGTGGGCTAATTCAAACGCATACAAATGGGGGTTTCTTATCTCGATATAGAGCCCATGTTAAGCTTTCTGGACATGATGAACCAATTTCTCCCACCGGCTCAAACAGGTAAAGCCCTCCAATGTGGGTTCCAGACCACTGGCTATTGTCGGTTGCAGTATAACCCTTATTGGGAAATGTCATGGGCTAGACGTACCAACAGGATGGTATAAATGATTTCAAAGAATAACTTTTAATAAAAAATGAGGAGACAATGTGTGTTACGAAAATGCCCTGGTACTGGGAAAATCTAACAAATATTTAACTTATTATTAACCTCTTTTTGGTATAAGTGAAATTAATAAAAAATACTTTTTTAATAAATTATGAGTCCTAACCAAAAGCCATGGGATAACCTTTTTAATTTTGGTGCAAAATCTATGGGATAACCTTTTTAATTTTGATGCAAATGAAACTAACAAAAAAATTAAAACCATTTTTAATTTCTAGTTTTTTATTTAAATGAAGTAACTGAATTTACATTACCATAGAGTCAGTGTTTTTTTTAAACTTACTGATGAAATTCATTGTTTTGTCTTTTTCCATATGTGCTATATTCCCATTGAATATTGCTACCGTTCAGGCTGAAACTTTCACTATTTTCTACAAAGAAATTTGGGTATTACCTCATTCTCGTTTATTAGTATTAATATTGAGAATATATATTTTGACAAGTTAACATATTGTTTTGAGTTAATTAAAATAAATGTTTTATAAATAATATAATTTTTTTTAAATATAATAATAATTATTTTATTTTACATTATTTTAGATTTAATATTCATCTAAAAGTTTTATGTTTTTAATTTTTTGATTTACTACAATGTAAATATAAAAATTAAAAATATACTTTTTAACTTTTAAAAAGTTATAATATTAAAGTTAAATATTTTACAATTTTAATAAATTTTTAATATTAAAATTGGTTTTTTATTTACTAATTTTTTTAATTACTCAAAACTTTTAATATAAACAAATTTTCATTATCACCTAAAAAAGCAACAATTTTTTATTAAAAAATAAAACTAAAAACAAAATATTAAACTAAAGAGATTAATATTTTAGTTAACTTTCAATATTTTAGTTAATTTTTTATTAAACTAAAGAGATTAATATTTTAGTTAACTTTCAATAACTTAACATGAGTTATATTTTTGGATTCATATTTAATATTTAATATTTATATTTTTTTAAAACGTGATTTATGTATTAGTTATATTTTTGGATTCATATTTTTTATCCATAATAATGGCTTTAAATATTTATTTATTTATTTTTATAGTTTTGTTAAGCATATAATAGATGCTAAATAAATGATGTTGTATTTTTATTTTATTTTTATTAATTTTTTTACCAACAAAAATTAATAAGTTTACTCTTGTGATTTTAAACAATTCAAAACAATTTTTTTTGTTAAAATATCATTTTAACAATTTATAATAATAATGTTGATAAGACAATATAAAATTAAACAATTTTGAAAAAAGAGTCAATATTACATAATAAATTGAAATTAACCTTACATGTTTGACTAAATATATTATTTTAATTAAAGAATAAAAATATATATTGGTTAGTATTAATTTTTTAATGTTAGGTAGATATATTATCTATATATGAATAGTTTTTGAAGATTTAATTTTTTAAATTTATAATAATAATATTTATAAGGCAATATAGAATTGAATAATTAAAAAAAGGCATTTAAAATTATATAAATGAAGTCAATCTTACATGATTTCAAGATTTTTTTTTAAATGTTGCAAATTATGAAAAGATTATTTATTTAAAGTATTTATTTTGTTTATTAGTTTTTTTAGTTAGAAGAATGAGTGAATTTACTCAACAAATTGTGATACAATCAATTAACTTTGTTACAAAAATATGAACTAAAATTATTATGACACAAAATAATCCTGAAATAAGTGCATTGTTTATCAAAATATAATGGTTGTCCGTCACAACCATTGTACATTATCTACTAACTATTTAGCATCTCTTTTGTGGTATCAGAGCCAACGCACTATTTGTATCATCTCTTCCTACTTGTAAGTTTCAGAAGCTCTTTTAATCAAATTCCATACTTTTAAAATCTTTCTGTGTAAAATCAATCGGGGAACATAGTTTATTTTTGTGAAGTATCCGTGTGGAATAGCTATGATATCTGAGTCTGATTCGGAGTTTTGTGGTTTCAGTAGCATATGCTCACCCTCTGCACTTAGTGTGATCAGTTGGGATCAGGAACTCTGGTTAATTCTAATAAACAATTAAATTATATAAATAAAGTAGTGATTACATATAATCATTAACACCATCATAATCAAATATTGATGTTAATTAATTAAACAATAAAAATAAAAATAAAAAAATACTAAGGCAGAGACTAGCTTTTTTTTTTCCCATAGAAAAGAATCATAATTTTATATACTAGATACAAATTACATTATTCAGATGATCCACTATCAAAAAATTATTGATAAGTGTCCATATGATCAATACATACAGCTCAAAAAAGCTTGTACAAAAAAAACATAAGTATCAAGTGGTATTAAATAACCAAACACAAAAATATAAGTCTTTATAACGTAAGACATCCAAATATTGCACATACAGCAACAAATCTCTGTTGTCCCCAAATATATCACCAAAAATTCAGCTCCATTGAACTTCATAGGTCCATATATCTTCAGCAAGAATGCTGTCATCAAACTGCACAAAAACTACATGCTCCAAAGTCATAGTCAACAAAAAAATCCAAGTATACAAGCCTTGTATACAAAGAAGATCAACATATAATCTGCCATACATTAATCTTCTCCAATCATAAGCATCTCAAGTAACTCATAAAATACTAAGTCCATCAAAAAATAATTGGACCAGTTCATTGTCACCAAAGATAAAGATCAAATCATTCAGAAAACCTGATAGGTATCATGTCTCTCAGATCCATCAAACTCAGATATAAGCCACCAGCCATTCTGAATTTTCCCACCCTCATTAGCTAGCTTATCAGCTGATGCATTCATTTCTCGGTAAATGTGTTTGAGATCTGACTGCTCAAATAAATCAGATAGTCTGTTGACTTCATGTAATAACTGAGCAAGTTGCAGATTGTGAATTCTAAATTTACCAGTAATCCAATTAATGACCAATAAGGAGTCACCAAAAACCTGGATTTTAGAAATTTGCTTGTCCAAGGCCAGACTTAAAATTAATTTCAAAGCATATAACTCTACAGTATTGTTATTCCCTATCCCCAACCCAACTTTAAAAATGAAAAAGTGATCTTCTTTAAGGAAAAGAATACCCCCGGCACCACAGAAATGTGGATCACTAGAAGCAGATCCATAAAAAGAACCCCAAGGTTTAGATTTATCAATAATCTCCTCAGTTATGATTCCAATATTCAAAGCTTCATTATCCTGAGGATAAGAAGAAAGTAAACCGAAACTGGAAGCAGAAACCTGCGCAGGAGATGGAATAAAGTCATCAAAACAGGTATGATTCCTAGACTTCCATATGAACCAAGTTACAATGATAGGCAGGGATCTAATAGATTTTACCTTGTTATTGAAACACCAATTCTTCGTATAGGAAATAGTTGAGTCCCCAACCCAAAGATTATGAATTTTTACCTTAGACTCAATCTCCTTCCAAACAGATTTAGTATAGGGACATTCAGCCCCTAAATGAAAATTAGTTTCAACATCAGCTTTACACAGATAGCATCGACCAGGTCCCTCCCAACCCCTTTTAATAAGAATGTCCCAAGTAAGGGCTTTACCTGAGAACAAAAACCAGCAAAAAATATTTGACTTAAGGGGACACTTAAGTTGCCAAATTATGCTCCACCACCAGGCAGTTTCCATCTCATGTTGTTCCATAATCAAATTCATATATCCATCTTTAGGGGAGTACATACCAGATTTAGCCTGATTCAAAACAAGCAGATCATCCTCATTTTTAAGTCTAATATAACTTGATTTTAAGATGGATAGATATCCATTACATGCATTAATATCCTGATCCTCATCAAATCCAAGTACTTCAGCACTTAGCCATCCTTGTTCCATCAAATGAGACACATTTGTTGACCCAATATCTTTCAAGAAGTAAAAATCTACAGAATGTAGACTATCAATCAAGTCAGAGGGTAAGTTGTGTCGCCATTTACAACCTTCCCAGGGATCCAAACCAATACGAACATCAACTCCATTCCCAACCTTTCATACAAGAAATTCACCAATAAGATTAAAAGACCAGAGTATAGATTTCCAACAAATATAGTATACCTGATTTCTTCTTATCTTTGTCTCTGATCCAATCCAGCACTGTGAGTGGCCTAATATATTTATGAATGACAATCTGAACCCAAAGCCATGTGCCATGGATTATGTTCCATACACTCTTTGAAGCCAGTGCTTTGGAAAATAATGAAGGAACTTTCAGTCCCCATCCACCCGTAGACTTTGGATTTGCAAAGACCTTCCAGGAAGTCCAAGGCAAACTTGCATTTGATCCACAACTACGAGACCATAAAAATTTAAAACACAAATTTTGGATTTTCTTAATAATCCCAACTGGAATCCAGAAGTGCATCTAGTAAACAGGCAAAGCTTCAAGAACAGACTTTATCAGAATAAGCTTACCACCCCTAGACAACCATCTAAAACTCTAACTCTAAATGCGTTTTTCAGTTTTAGCAATGAANTAAACAGGCAAAGCTTCAAGAACAGACTTTATCAGAATAAGCTTACCACCCCTAGACAACCATCTAAAACTCTAACTCTTAATGCGTTTTTCAGTTTTAGCAATGAGCCAGTCCCAATCTTTTAGTAAATATTTGCAAGGTTTTAAATAAAAACCAAGATATTTCATGGCACTATCAATTTTTAGGACAGTGAATGAAAAAATATTCTGTAAAGAGATCAACTCAGTATCATCCAGCCCAGAATAATAGAAAGATGATTTTTCCTCATTAATCATCATCCCTGATGCTTTAGTAAAGTCCGTCAAAATACCATACAAAGTTGATAAAGATTGTGCAGATCCACCTGTGATCATAACAATGTCATCCACAAAAAGAACATGAGTCAAGGAAATATTATTTCCAAAAGAGATGCCCCTGAAAACACCAATTTGATTTTGCAGAAAGTAGAGCCCTACCCAAACCTTCAGCAACAACAAGAAAGAGCAAAGGAGCAAGTGGACAACCTTGTCTAAGTCTACAACTAGACCTAAAGAAACTAGAAGCCACTCCATTAATCAAAACAAAAAAAGTTACAGAGGTTAGACTGCTCATAACCCAAGTAATAAAGGAAACATCAAAACCCATTTTGGTTAAAATAACCCGCAAATAAATCCAACTGAATCTATCATAGGCTTTAGACAAATCAATTTTTAGAACCACAGACTTGAAACCCTTACAATGAATAGAGTGAATGCCTTCCTGAATGGCACCCACAACATCATGGATTTTCCTACTAGGAAAAAACCCAAACCGCTCATTAGAAATATATCTGCCCACAATCTTCTTAATTTTGGTAGAAATAATCTTACCAATAATCTTATAACTGAAATTACATAAAGAAATGGGCCTGTTGTTACAGAGAGAAATTTCTATGGCTTGGGGTACCACAAGAGACAGCTTGACTCTAGAAATCAATCCTTTCCAATATGCAATAGAAATTAAATGTCTAACACTAAAGGATAAGACCTAGTACCTTATTTCGGACGGTTGAAGTAGATCCCCGTTGAGCTTTCCAATCTTCAGCTTGAATTGATAGATTACTTCCTCAACAACATGTAAACAATACAAGCATTCTATATATCATGGTGTTAGATCTATTCTAGCATATATAATCAATAATGTACAAGCATTTGACATAATCCCATGGATAAAATATTCCTTCAAACACACATTATTGGACAGGAAAAGATATTTCTATTAATATAAATCAGATATTACAAGATACAACCTCTGATGACACGTCTACAAACTGGAGAAAATGAATCCCCCACTTGGGCCTCCACCACCTCAATCCTCCATCTCTCGATAGGAAGCTCACAAGCAAAAGGCAAGCTTGGGAAGAACACACTAGTGCTCCAAGGGACAAAGGGATGCAGACTCAAGGATAAGTTCTGGCAACAATGGACTATAGTTTCTTTGCTCTCAATTCTCTCTTATGCCTTCAATGTACCAAGGGGTTCCTTATATATCTTTTTAAAGGGGTAATGAAAGGTCGAATTCGAGCGATCTCAAGGCATAGGGAAGGCCAGAAGTCAAATGAGTCAGATCCATGTCAAGGAAAACTCCAAAAGGATTTGGATTATGCACACATCCCGATGTACGCGGTTTTAGCGGTCAAACCCGCGTATATACGTGCTTATAGGTTTAAAAGTCGTGTGTATCATTTTTCATATGTTTTTAGGGATGATCAAGGAAACATCAAAGGACAAAAAATGGTCCATGGGGTCTAAGGAGTCTGCAGCAGGACAGGGGAAGGCCATACAAAGTGTGATTCACCTGTAGTGGTGAAATCAGATATAACAGATTCCCCCTAATGTGTGAGGTCAAAGGGGTCATACGATGGCCGGAATACATTATAAGTCCATCCCAAAAGTGGAGTGATGAAGGATCCCAAATGGAATACCAGCCACCCAATCAACATAGTACAATAATACAACTCTGCATATAACTGCAAGTACATATAGCAATCCCAGATACATAAGAGTATAATGGCCATGAATAGGCATGATACATGATATCACATATGTGGTCATCGCCACGTACAATATACATAGATCAAAATCTCCATGATGAACATATACATAGGACCGTGATCTCCATAATGGCTGAAGATATAACAGATCAAGATCTCCATAGTGGCTGGATATATCTGACATATACTGGAATCAAGTCATGAGAGCTGAAATCTCATGAACACAGGAATGATCAAGGAGGTAGCATATAAGAGATGCCACCAATCTGGAAAGTCTTCTACACAAACCACTACAAGTACATGTCCTACTATGCGAATAGAGGTGTCGAGGTCGAACATAGTAGTCCATCATCTGATTATCGGTCATTAATGTATACCGTTAACAGACGTGAGATCACCCACCGATAATGAAAATGGGAATCAAGGT
>LPNX010575796.1:334056-361776 GCA_001517045.1 Pseudotsuga menziesii | reverse complement strand
TAAACCGGTAGCATAAACTCTACCGGTTGGTATAATTTATATATATTTATAACAAATTAACAAAAATAGGGAATTTAACTACAAATTTTCAAAAATCCGGTAGCATTTCTGCTTGCTGGTACACATTTTAAACATCAAAATTATAAAAACATACATTTATTTTAAATCCCATTTAAATTGAAAAACAATTATTTAAATTGTTACCTCTTGGCTCCGACATTGTGATGAGGTTGGGTTGCTTTGGGGTGCTTGGGTTGCTAATCCTTCCGTCGCCGTTCCGCCGCTGTCTCTCGGTCGAGCATCCGTAGGTAAAAAGTTGAAAAAAGAGGGCCGCGCCCCCCCGGCCTCCTTTTATAATTTATTGGACAGAGGTACCTCGGTCGAGGCATTTATAAACCCTCGGTCGAGGTATTTTAAAACCCTCGGTCGAGGTATGAAAGCTCGACCGAGGGTTTATAAATACCTCGACCGAGGGCTGAAAAAAACCTCGGTCGAGGGCTTGATAAAACCTCGGTCGAGGGCTGTAAACCTCGGTCGAGGGCTTGATAAAAACTCGGTCGAGGGCTTGATAAAACCTCGGTCGAGGTCATTTTTTTCGTTTTTGCCGAAATCCGCTTGCCAAAAAGTGTTACCCAGGTCCATGGATTCACCCAGAAATTACTTGTTATGAAGTACATCAACAGATTGTCCTCATACATTCATCAAGAGATGGAGGTTTTGACTGTCGGTGTGCTTGTGGATGCATTCCACTACTCCAACAAGATTGAATCTAAGCAGAAAGGAAAATCATGCTTCGTGACCATGCCGACAGGTCGAACATCCGATAAGAGGTCACCAGCCGACTCTGACAAGTCAATACACCCTTCTTAGCCGACCTCGCCAAAGCAATATCATGGAAAAAATCACTCTCAGAAAGACAAAATGGAACGTAGAAAAAAACCCCCTACTGGGAAATGGCGTGATTACCATAGTTCATCATGGCATGATACATTTGAATGCAAGTATCAGAAGACATTTTTGGAAAAATTGTCTACATCTGGCTTGTCCGACAAAACTATGGTAGAATCTGGACCAAAAGCATCGACCCTTTTTACATTAACATCGACCACTCCAACAACCTCAACTATCATCGATGAGGAGGAATGAGAGTGCCTATTCCATACACAGATATGGATTCAAAACAATCCATTGCATCTAATTATGGGCAATGGTAGCCAAAAGAACTTCGTTTCTGAAGATCTCATGAAGAAACTAGGTGTTGTCACCAGTCCCCTTCCTCAACCTTACAATATAAGTTGGATGAAGGATGGACAAGGATTGAGAAACACCCGACAATGCAGACTAACCTACTTCATTAAGCCTTTTGAAGATGAAGTACTCTATGACATGGCATCACTTTCCGTGGCTGACACCTTGTTTGGGAAACCTTACTTATGGGATCGACATGGAAGTTATTAGTCACGACGTTAGAAGGTGATTGTCAAAGTACGAAACGAATGGTATGGCACACCAAAGCGACGACCTACACCAATGATTGGGATGGTATCTTCCAAACAGACAAAGAAGCTCATCAATCATGCTTAGAAATTGACATTGACCATGTTTAAGCCTCAACATTCCAGGAAGAATGCAAAAAATAGTTGACTCACCAACTAGTGTAGCTCCCGAAAACAATAGCATTTAGACAACATTCTTGAGGAATACAGGAATGTATTTCAAGATACAAACAAAGTACCTCTACATTTCCAGGTAAAACACTCCATTGAACTTGTTCCTGGTTCTTCATTACCTAACTCATATGTTTACAAAAGATCCATTATCGAGAATGAAGAGATTTACAAACATATTCAATATTTGATAAAAAAGATCACATTTGACCCAACTCTTATCCTTGTGGAAGTCTAGTCCTCCTTGTTCCAAACAAAAGTGGGACTTCGCGCATGTGCATCGACTATCGGGTTCTCAACAAGATCTCAGTAAATAATAAATACCCTCTTCCAAGGATATACAAACTCATCGACTGTCTAAAAGGTGTTAAGTTCTTTACTAAGCTTGACCTCAATTCGGGATACCATCAAATTCTGATCGATCCCACCGATGTATGGAAAATTACTTTCAAAATCAAGGAAGGATTGTTTGAATGGTTAGTCATGCCTTTCGGCTTAACCAATGCACCTGCAACCTTCATGTGATAAATGGATGATATTCTTCGACCTTTCATCAACAAGTGTGTCATTGTATACCTAGATGATATCTTGATTTTCAGTTGATCATGGGAATAACATGTCCGACAGTTTTGACATGTCCTCGACACTCTTCGACAACATCGACTCTATTTGAACATGGAAAAATGCTCATTTGCGATGAAAAACACCAAATATTTGGGGTATGTAATTGAATCTCTGGGCATTCATGTCGATCTAGACAAAGTACAAATCTTCAAATATTGGTCCATTCCTCAAAAAATTCATGAACTAAGAAGTTTTCTTGGTTTGGCGAATTTTTATCGACGATTCATACTTGACTTCAGTCACATAGCCTGGCCTTTGAATCGGTTTACTAAGGCAAATGGAAAAACTGTCTTCAAATGGACATCAACACAACAACAAACTTTTGAGAAGCTCAAACACAAGCTTTGTACTGCACCAGTACTTGTGTTACCTGATTTGCATTAGCCTTTTGAGATTGAGACAAACGCATCGAACTATGCTTTAGGCACAGTGATCACTCAGTCTAGTCACCCATTCGCTTTTCATTCTGAAACATTCAACGACACCGTCAGAAGGTATTCGACATATGAAAAGGAACTGTATGCCATTGTGCAAGCCCTTAAGAAATGGAGACATTACATTCTTGGGAAGGAAACGATCATCCTTACTGACCACAAGCCTTTACAATTCGACCCATCCCGGTTGAAGTTACAAACATCTCGACAACTCAAGTGGATTAATTACCTGCAACAATATCAGTTGGTAATTAAGTATCAAAAAGGTAAATCCAATTTCGTAGCCAATTGTCTAAGTTGACCACCCATTTCTCTACTTTTTATAGTGATGAGTATGTAGGGTTATGACACCACTACTTGGACTTAATTGTATTCGATAGACTATGATTTTTTTGCAATTTATTGATAGTTCCAAACCGACCCATCATCCACTACCAACTACTTCCTGAAATATACCTTGCTATACAAACTTGGACAACTTTGTGTACCGACAGGTGAGCATCGACATAAGCTCATTTGGGACGCACACTACAACAAGACTGCAAGACACTTTGGAGTAGCAAATACCCTTTCCATCCTCAAAAAGTATTTTTATTGGCCTTCACTTAAATCTTACGTCAACATGTACATTCGATCATGTGTGGTTTGTGCCATTGCTAAACTGTCAAATCAACGACAAGCATTGTACATGCCTTTTCCGGTTCCTAGTAGGCCATGGGAACCTATTTCTATGGACTACTTGAATGGATATCCTACTACCAAACATCAACATGACGCAATCTTAGTAGTAGTCGATAAATTTTCCAAGATTGCTATTCTCATTCCATGCAAGAAGACTACGACAACACAAAAAAATGCTCAGCTCTTCTTCAAACATGTTTGGAAACATTATGGCCTTCCCATGACCATCATTTCCAACAAAGATGCCATATTTTTCAGCAGCTTTTGGAAGAATATTTGGAAACAACTTATGAGACTCTCTTTGTCAACAACTTTCCATCCTCATACAAGAGGTTATACAAAATTCGTGAATCGCTTGGTAGTACATCTGCTTCGCATGTACAACCACAAGCATCGTCCGAAATGGGATGAAAGTCTCCCATATGTACAACACATAGACAATACAACAAAACTATATGGGAAAGAGTCCATTCAAGATATGTTATGTATTTCAACCCTCAGCACCCATCGACTTGCTTAGTTCATCAACACAGTCAAACGACACCGACTTTGACTGACGAGAAGTTGAAAAAGCATTGAAGTTTCGAGACCAAATATACAACATACAGAAACAAGAAGAAGCAATGTTGCAATGAGCTAATGTGAAATCTAAGGCTCGGCACGATAAGCATCATATTCCTCATTCATTTCAAATTGGGGATCAGATCTAGTTACATCTCAAGAAGGAACACTTTACTGGTCCATTCCAAAAGCTAAAGCCTTTGTGATATGGTCCGTACAATATCCTTAAGGAAATTGGAGAAAACACTTTTTAGCTCGACATTCCTTCATGCTTGGGTATGCATCCAGTATTTAATGTGGATCAACTTCAACCATACCATGCACCACTGTTGGAACAGAATGAATTGCATACAACAGAACCCAAAAACATCCATCCAGATGTTCAGGAGCCTCTTCCTTGGGACACCATTGTGGGACGACACATACACCATACAAGGACGAACACAATTCCCTTGTTTCAGATGGCTAAAGCTGGACAATTCTCAATGCAAGGAAAGTGGTACTCTTCTATTGAACTCACCAACAGGTTTCCTCACCTGTATGAGAAAAAATGGGGACCATTGTTTTCTTAAGGAAGGAGGAATCATCCACCCAACAATTGGAATTGCTTTTAGACTTTGACTAGTTAAGAATTGACTTCGACAAGTCTGAACCTCGACACAACCTCGATAGGTTCAACATATCGACATGCATTGTCGACACGACTACGATACATTATCTCTCTGTCTTCTAGTTTTTTGTAACGGTTGAACTTCCGAACCATTCCAACTTACTTGTAACTAAACATAATAGGAAAAAAACCCAAGCGTTCTCAAAACTCTATATAAACATGTATGCTCTTGTAATATACATGCAGATTGATGTGCATCATACAACAATAATGAAATAACAGAGATTGGTTTGAACTCTTGCATTTTGTCTGTGTGTATATGTTTTTGGGTGAGTAGTGTATTTCCTGCTTTGCTCATTCTTTATATGATTCCACCATAACAGTACTTGATTCATTCAATCGAACTGTTGTCCCTGTTGTGTGCCTGGGAACCCAGATCAACACATTGGGCTCGACCGTGGCTCAACCATTCATATAATTGCATACTAGTTGGTAGTCTAAGTACATCACCAATGAAAAAACCAAAATAGCAAGAGCTACAATGGACATAGTTTTTTTAATCCCATGCATTCCTACATAATTGTTGGAGTTTGTACTTATCCCACACTTGAAGGAGATTAGTATATTCTTGTCGTGAATTATTCCAACGACCTCATTAATGCTAGGATTCCCTCTTGATGAACCATCATAACGCAAGAAGGGAAGGCATGATCTACCACCTTTTAGGGTACTTACTCGCAATTCCCTAGATATTCCTTTTGAATACATAAGTAACATAGAGTAATTGAGCTTGAACACAATGGTGATCAATGATGGTTATTTGTCCATAAATATAGTTTTGTTCCCACTAGTCCAAATTGCCCACATTATGTGAAGTGGAAGAGGAATCAATGCCTTTGGAGTACCCTTCTTAGTAAACCAACTAGTCCATGTATCTTGGAGTGTATATTCCCATCCCATGGAGGGAATCTACCTATAGTTCTTGTAACACTCTAAATTTATCAATTGAAATTACAACTCACTAGGATGTGGTGAGTCGGATGACCCTTCCTTACATAAATTACAAATTCCAAGGTCTTCCTTGCCCCTCTGGAGAAGATTAACCCATGTTAAAATTAAGAACATTTCCCCATGTTAAAATTTCCTTATGTAGGGATAGCCAAGAGAAAGTTTTGGTCTTCGGTTGGGAATTTATTTTCTACATTCCCCTCCACCCCCATAGTATGTTACTCCCATATGTGTGTATTATTAATAATTTGTATCCGAACTTGACCTTGTAACACCCTCCCTATGAATTCTTATCCCAAACTAAATTGTCCTTCTTTTCTGTGAGAGTTAAACATTTGATATGAGACTTTGTTTATATTAATCCCAAATATTTTCCTCCCTATAAGTGAATGAATAACAATGGATGTCTTCCAACCCTTTTGTCATCTATCCAAGAATGAATCATAAACATCAACCAAGGTGTGGATGTTGTTTTTCACCAACCTTCCTAGCATCTCATATAGAATCCTGTTACCATCAACAAGACCTACTAGTACATCCTTCCCAATAAATATCTCATGTATGTCCCCTAGATCCCAACAAAGGTGGTTCCCAATTATATCAAAGCTCATTGTGATGTATTTCTAGAGGATGTATCCATGTGAATGTTGTTTTAGATTTGACCTAATCATACTTTGTAATAGAAATTGGTTGTACATTCTTTTGAAACAAGCATTATTGCAATATACTTGATTTTGTAACTAAGAGACGAACACCCTTAGCTCCCAAATACCCCCAAAAAATTGCAAGTAGTTCAAACCCCATCCTCTAGTTGATTTTGGTCGAGAGATGATGTCCCACCTGATGAGTGGTGTGCCTTTTCTTTCCTTTTTCCTCAATTGGTAAAAATATAGGATAACCAATACATGAGGATTTCCTCTATCAAACTATTTATAGGAATCAACCAAACTATCGTATAGATTCAATAATTAAAATAAAGGCATTTTATTTTTCTTATCTTGTTATATAGCCATAACTAGTTTGAGAACTTGTAGTCATTGGACTTTAGTTGAAATCCCAAGTATTTGATACATTCCTCTATAGGACAAATGGAGAATGGAAGGAATCTATGAATCATATCTTGAATGGATTGTGTAATATGGTAGAAGTGGATGGAATATTTTCATAGATTAATGTCCATACTAGTTGAAGACAAGAATAGTTTTAGTTTTATGTCCAAAGTTACTCCAAACACTTTGCTTCTTGGATGGTGTCATTCCTAAAAATAAGGATATTATCCACACAAAAAAATATGTGTTACATGGAGGAATCTATGAACTTGACGCATTTTATATGCTTAGAGAGGTGTTAAAATGTTATATGTTGATTTGGGGCTTAAACAATGATAAGGAAAAATAAGTGTGAGAGGGGACAATATTTTTTGGAGCCCATGGGTGGGGTTGAAGAATGAGGATGTTGATATATTGACTAAAACAACATATAAGACCCACTAATAGCAGTTCTCAACCTAGTTTATGAAAGGAACAAAGAAACCCACCCAACTGAGGACGAGTCTGAGGTAGAGCCAATTAGCATGGTCAAATTCCTTGGAGTGGTTAATATTTAACATGAAAGATAATCTAGCTTTGGCCTTTATGGTATGTAATGATTTGTGTGCATCACCAATAGCTTTTGAGGATGTGTCAATTATCTAGGAATCCAAACTATTCAAGGGATACATGATTAGATAGAAGAGGCTTGAGATGAGGTGCTATAAACCTTAGAAATTACTTTATATATGCAAGTGCAAATAGATGTGTGATGGTAATGCTTAAATTTTGTGAAGTTCCCATCCTTAGAAATATAACAATAAAGATGGAATTGAAAGGAGCATGGGTCTTACCTAATTATTTGCATTCTTCAAGAAGAAATCTATTTTCCAACCATTAGGTTTGAGATCTTATTCTCCTTGAAATGATTTTAGTATTTTGTGAAGTTCCTTGATCGTGAAGGTCGATCTCAAAAGGGTCTCATTTTGTAACTCATTCACATATCCATGGGGGGGTTTATATCCACCACTTTGTAATGAAAGGTTTCTACCCGTGTGATCATGCCAAATTTTTCACACTTCAGTCCATTGTTGTCCATGATTTTCCATATTGTGTTGTTGTTTTGTGGGCATAGTTTTCCTATGAAAGAACTCACTACTCTCAACAATTTTCATTAATCACACGAATCTACTTTTCATGTGGCATTTATCCTCCTTAGATGCTAATACTATTGTTTTTTACTTCTCCAAACTATCTTCAATGTTCCCGTAATGTTCCTTCCTCAAATCTACCCCATTGTAAGATTTCTGTAGAGATGACTGTAGAATTTTGGAGTAGATACATATAGGTTCTAAATAAGAGAGAAATACATACGAAATATATCAATAATGTAACAAAATTATGTCATAAATGTGCAAATCATTAAATAAGATACAATAGATCTTCCAATAACATCAAAATTGTTATATTCTAGTTAGTATATAATTAATAAATGAGCAAACACATGTAGTAAATTCAAATTAGGTCTTAGGAGGAAATTCAAATTCATCATATAGTGCATGAGATCCTAACTAGGATTAACTAAAGCCAAAATTCCATTTCTTAACCATGTAAAATCAACCCCATGACCACAAGAAATGGAGTTAGTTACCTAAATTCTAGGTGAAATTGACTGTAGACTCATGCATGTGGTCCTTATCCCTAAAAAGACTTAACTAATGCAATATGAGCTTCAACATATATCTTAAAGTCAGTTAAGGTATGATTAGGACCTTCATTATTGGATTAGGAAGCATTACTCCCCTAACTCCAACTGTAGAGTATCTTTCATAAAATCATGGAAAGAATCCCCAAATCATGGAATGCACCCTCAATAGTTGGAAATACATGCCATAGGATCCCTATAAATGGCAGCTGAGCCATAAATAATAGTTTGGGACCCTTAGAGCTTAGGGGGAATCTCTGGGGTGACTCAGATGGCTAAATTGGATGAAATTCGGACTAGTAGACTCATGAGAAAATAACCTAAGTCCACAGGTTAGAGAGTGATACAATAGAGAGGGTTAGTATGCTCTAACACCCCCTAGTAAGCCAAACTAGGTGAAATAAATGCAAAAGAAAAATGGGTCCCAACAATTTGTAGGCATATTAGGTACCCATGTACAAAATGATTCTTTGAAACTAAGAAAGAGGAAAAACCATGTTGGAAAAAAACTCCCTCAAAGAGATAATGCAAATGAGAGGCTTAGAGTCTTTCTTCGAAGGATCCTTCAAATCCAAAGAAGCTCACAATTTGGTAAAGTGATTCTCAATGAAGGCCCACTTTGTGAAGATGTCTGCAAAAAATTGAGAACTCCTCCTTCTCTTGGAATGAATGCAATCCCATTCAAAAGTTCTAAACACTTTTAAGTACTTTAATGATGGTTATTAAACAATCCTTGCTTCAAATGGAGAAAACGCCTTGAATCTTTTATGAAGAACTATATGAATTGTAGGAGCAAAAGATGTAGATCTTCAGTTTGAAGAGACATTATTGAGGTCTTACTCAATGAGAACCTAATTGGGGACAAGTTATTACTTATGTGTGTGATGGTTTTGTACTCATGTGTTATCTTTAGGACCTTGATCTTGAACAAGATTTCTAATGCAAAGTAAAATATTGTTGATAACCTCTTCTTCTGGGCCTATAAAAGGATCTTCCTCAGCTAAGTGGTTGAACGGAACTAGTGCATCTCCCAAAGTGGTAGGGTTTGTGCAAGGCTGAATGCATGCAAATATGTACTTCTAGGCCATATGTTTGGAAGCTTCAGAGTTAAGGATGCATGGAGTAGACATTGTTGTAAGAGCATATATGCATCTACCATTCTTTGGTGTGGGAACTTGCTTGTTGTGATATTCCTCTTCCTTTTCTTCAAAGAACTTATTGTACATGCAATTCTCTTATTTATATGGGACATTCTTACAGTAAGAAAACCATGGATAATTCTCCTTGGTCTTTCATCATTGAATTCTGAATCTTCATGAGAAACCCTTGGTTTTGATTGCTTGTTTTCTTTGAATGGTGTCCTTTTCATGCTTGCACCCTTCTTCCTCTCGTTGGATACAAGTGCATGTGTATTTGGGAGGGCCATTTGGGTGAGATTATATTATTCTTGAAGGATGGATACACCAAATGCATCAAAATTAGGCATTATGTAAGAAGCTCCAAAATCCCATCTAGTAGAATGGAAGCTGGATATATGCACACTATAATCATGTCCCAATTTGGATGGTATTCAGAGGACCATTTGAGTGCTATCCTTATGTATATTATACATCCCTAGCTGAAGTAGAATGACCTTGAACTTGGTGAAGAATTCTTGTATAGATTGAATTCAATAGGTCCCAGATTCATTAAATCCACCTCCAATTGGTGGCTCCTCATCTCATCTTGCGCTCTAGAGAGCATGGACAACTTGGTTCATATTTCATTTGGAATCATCTCGACTTCGATGTGATAGAGTAGGTTTGGAGATACTACATAACATATCAACCTGAATGCTTTATCCATCATGTTCAAGTATTTGGACTTTTCTATGGCTGAAATTGGTTCTACTTCAGTTCCCATTGTACTTTTGTAGTCCCTTCATCCTCAAGAGCATTTCTACTCTTTATTTCCATTCAAAATATTTGAGTGGAGTTAGAATATGTTGGGGAGATAGTTCCATCACTGCCATAGATGTATGTTTTATGGATCCTTCCACCTGCAATAAGTCTTGATTTATTGCAAAAATAGTCAACTAAATCTTTTAGAACACTTGTAGCTTTGATACCATGTAGAAATTTGGAGCATATAGATCCATGTTCTAAATAAGAGATGAATAAATATGCAAGAGATAAATAATGTAACAAAATTATTTCATAAATTTGGAAAACTTTAAATAAGAGACAACAGATCATGCAATAACATCCAACTTGTCATATTCTAGGTAGTATACAATAAATGTGTCAAAAAATGTATATAGGCAATTCATATTAGGTCTTAAGATTCATTTCGAATTGATCATGTAATGCATGTGATTTTAGATATGATAAGATATAGACATAATTCCCTTTGTCAGCCATGAAAACTCTCTAAGGGAATTTAACAACCCCATAACCACCCTAAGTGGACTTAGCTACCTAAATTCTAGGAGAAACTAATTATAGGTTCATGCATGTGATCCTGATCCCTAAAAATACTCAATTAATGTGCTAGGAGATTCAAAATAACTCTTAGAGTCAATTAGGATTAGTTAGAACATTGATTAGTGGATTGAGAAGCATTATGCCCCTAACTCTAATTGCAAAGTATCTTTCTTAAAATTAGAGAATGAATGACCAAATAATGGAATTCACCCTCAAAAACTAGAAATAGATTTCTAGGAGCCCTATAAATGACAGTTGAGCCATAAATAACATGTTAGGACCCTTAAAGCTTAGGAGGAAGACTTAGATGGCCAAATTGGATGCAATTTGGACTAATAGACTCATGAGACAATAACCTAAGTTCATAATGTTGAAAGTGATTCCATGGAAAGGGTTATTATGATGTAACTATGTAATATCCCAACTGATATTTTCCCATTTATGTGTATACTGTAGATGGCTAATAGATTTATTCCTTCATCAAATAGGAAAGCAAACCCTGAACTTTGCATGCATGTAGTTGCATGCAAATATGTGCCCTACAAAAATACTGAGATGCTATAAAATAGGAGAAATCAATGCATGTACATACCAGTATATAGATCAGCTGATGGTGAATAGACCGGTCCCAGCATGCAAAGATTCTGTTGGAGGAATAAGGAGATACACCAAATCGTCCTCCACAGGTGACTGCGCCCTCCTCTCAAACTGTATAAGCTCCAGAATAATAAATAAGTTGTTGCTGAAAGCTTGGATGAGGTGTACTAGGGTTATACTTCCCCTCTGACGATGATGGAAGCAGCATGCAGAAGAAACAAAGGAAGACTAGCCCAAAACGTGAATGCCTCCTCAAATCAATTCGCCCATGCAGATTAGTGCCTACAGAACTGGCGACTCCGCTGGGGACCCCAGACTGCTGTAGGTTGTTTCTATCACCCTTGACCAGTCTTTGCTTTGAAGTTGGTGTGTGGTCTTTTATCCTGGTTCATACTTGCCTCAGTATTTGAAAGTCTTGTGAAATTTTCTTGTTTTTTGAGAAAAATTTTGTACCCATATGCAGGTTGCTCTTCTGCACAGTCGCGTATAGAGGCCAACATACGTGGGTTGCTCTCTTGGACAGTCACGTACCATACGCGGGTTGCCCTTCTATACAGTCGCGTATATGCCTGGAAATAGGGATTTTTTAAGTTAAGGTTTGCTTGTCCTTGTCTTTGCATAATTCCTGTTTATGAGTTGATTTTCTTTATAAATACTGTGTAGCTTGTCTAAATACCTTTGGTGACCACACTTTGTGCTTTTTAGAAAGCCCTTGAGTCTCTTTGGCTTGGATTATTTTTTGTTTGCATGCTGAAGTAGCTTGGCCTGTTTGGGTTGTAGGTTAAACTGTCTCTATCCAGATCAATGATTAGGGTCTTGGGCTTTGATTTTCCAGTGTGTATTTTGACAGTAGTTGGTTGTCACTTGCCTTTATAAGTTTACAGTGATTTTTGTCATTGTGTACACCCAAGATAGGGTTCCTATCCTTCCTTTGCTGGTTGTTTCTTGCTTCTGTCAGCCTGTTTACTTCAGTTTGTTTATTTTATATAGTTCATTAGATCCAAGTTTGCTCAAGTATAATGCATTTTAGGTGCATGGTAGAATTTTGAGTATTTTTAAAATTGAAAAGAAAACATTGTTAAGCTCTTGCATTTTGTTTTTGCATAAGTAGGGTTCCTTTCAATTTAAGAATATTATCTCAAAAACTAAAAAAAAAAAAAAATAGGCTTAGTTTCTTTTATTGTTGCATTCAATTCATCAATATATATTTGAAAAAAAGAAAAGAAGTTTGCTTTAAATAATGGTAATTTTGCTTTGAATACACCTTTACTTTTATTTATTTCCTATTGAGTCAAAAACACCATAAGTATATCACTCCATTTCCTTCTGAGTAAGAAACAACCCTTTAAAATGAACGCATAATTTAAAAATTTACTAGTAATTTTTATTTTTAGGGGCCTTTCACCTACTAGCTTAGGCTAGACTTGTGGGCTAGGAAGTGTAAACTTCCCACAAGTTATAAAACTCAGATGTAGTGGACCTTTCTTTAGGTAAATCCTTGACTTTATCGACTGTATCTGGGAAGCTCCTCTCAAACGGGAGTTAAGCATGAGGTCGCGTGGAGGCTTGGACAGAGGAGATAACCCTCTGAATCCTTGTCAAAGCGTAGATCAGGACTTTTACACATCTGGGGATTCTGTCCTAGACATATTTTAGGGCTCAGCTACCCTACCCATACGTACGAGTCCGGTTTGCGACTGTCCCCCCAGACTGTTGGTATAACTAAGGTAGCCTTTAGTCTCTTGACTTTTAGGGTTCATACCTAGGTAAACCGGAAGGTTATTTCTGGTTCACTTTGAACGGGCTTGGAAGGTGACCCTTGTTGAAAGTGTAGGAGGGTGGTTGGGTGATTCCTCCGCTTGTGCCTAAGAACCACTTCAAGGACGCCAAGTAATCATTCATCAGCTTTCTTTGGGAAAGTATATCTTTTACCCTTGTTTGATTGCTTGAGACTTTAGGATCTTTATAGTGTATGCTCTGTGTTTTTGCCTGTGTTTAGTTGGCCTTAGGGTGTAATTTGTCAAATTTTTAATTCTGGAGGACCAGCCCTTTAGAAGGTCAAGAAGGTTGAGAAACCTTCCTCCTCTCACCACATTGGAGCCTCCACCTCTACCCCAAAGGCGGAGATTAGACACTGACGGTTCATTTGAACTAGTAGGAATAAGGAAGTTCTTGGTGAACCAGAACTGATAGCTATCCATTTTGATCTTGATACAGTTGAGATAGAAGAATTGCAGACTGATGAGTTTGCAAGGAACTTTAACACCCCCTTGACTGATTTAAACGATCCTGTGATCGTTCAGGTTAGACCTTTTGATTCACCTGTATTAGGTGTCCCTGTGGGTAGGATCATCATTTCTTCTGCGGAAGAAAGTCCTTTTGTGTTCACCTCAACCCTTCCGGTTGAAGGGGTACTACCTCCCCCAGTAAGTGCCCCTAGATCTAGTCTACCTTCTACACCTTTAACTCCAGCGAGCCAGGTGGTTCAACCACCAGTTCACTCAAACATAGCAGGTACTTCTAGTGACATGGTTACTGGGATCCCCAGTATACCTACCATTCCTTCTTCCTTTCCATATACTACCGAGAGTGGTCCGGTCGGATCCTCGGCATTTGTCCAAGGATTCCCTTGGAATGGGGGGCACATTCCCCCATCCATTCCATATGTAGGTCCATCTCCTTCTTATGTAGGAGTGCAGTTTGGGAACAACACCTCTTATGGGAAAAGTTTCCAAACCCCAATTTCGGTCCCATACACGAGCTCCCCCTTTTCGTTGTTTAGCGGAGGGATACCTGCTCCTGTCTTTCAGACCCCTGCTTCTATGGGGACGGCCCGAAATTCTTACACTGCACCTCCCACACACAACCCTGTGGCTTACGGATGGAATCCGTTTCAAAGCAATCTTCCCACTTCGCAACCGGTGGTAGGGGGCAACCCCACTTTTACCCATGGGCATTCGGGGGCAGGTCCCTCTAATCCCCAAGCTGTCACATTTAGTACCCCGATTCGACCCAAAATTTCGTTCCTGGCAACCTTAAACTTGCCAGATTTGTCAAAATTGATGAATGACCCGGTGAGGCATGACCCCTTGTGGCCACCTGTTCCCACCAAATTGCCATCGGACATCCCTAAGTTCGAAGGCAAAACTGGTGAAGATCTTGGGGCTCATGCCACCACATTCCATTTATGGTGTTCTTCAAATTCGCTGAATGAAGATTCAGTTAGGTTGAGGCTGTTCTAGAGAACCTTGACAGGTACTGTGGCAAAATGGTATATTGAATTGCCTTCTACTACTTTCAGTAGTTTCTGGGACTTAGCGAGTGCATTTCTCAGCCACTTTCAGCTTCCGGTCCGATATGATTTCAGAACAGAATTGTTGTATACTTTTAGGCAAAACAAGGCTACCCACATCTCAGATCACATCCAAGAGTGGAGGAGGAAAAATATCCTTATAAAAGCCACTATCCCTCCCGAGTTCCTTTTAGAGTGGTTCCTTAAATCTCTGTTGCCATACATATCTAAGGACGTATCCACCTCAGGAGTGATGAGTGAAGAAGAAGCCATTATCAGGGCCCAACAACTGGATTTGATTTATTCACAATCTGGGATCTTATATGAGATTATCCCCTGAGGCACTGAGGACTTCGCACAATGCGGAGAAGCCTAAGCCTGGACCCCATGCCGATGGTGTGGTTGGGTCCGTTAACTCTCCCACCGTAGAATCTTTGGCTAAACAACTTCACCAGTTGTCTGTCAAGCAGTCTATGATGGAGGCAGCAAAGGCTTCCCCCTCCCCCCAGAGTGCAAATGTTTTTGCACAAACCTCTCAAAAGGGCAATCAGCAGCCCGATGGGAAGAAAAAGAAAGGTAAGAAGGGAGAGGGAAACCAAAACAAGCAAAATCCCATGAACAATGCTGATGGGGGCAAGAAAGAAAAGAAGAAGGTCAAGTTCCCTTGTAAGTTGTGCCAAGAGGACCACCTTACTCACCTTTGTCCCCTTATGGATCAAGCCTAGAAGCTGCTTAAAGATCAACAACCAACTGTCCTGAAGGATCCTTTTCCCCAAGGACAGAACTCTGCTTCAGCTTCTAATGTAGCAGGGGGCACTCAAACTGCCCCTGACCCAAACTATATCAACATGGTTCGATCTTCGACTTTGTTGCAGACAAGGAACAAAAACTATGAGAAAGAGACTCCTGAGAAGGGTAAAGCTGTAGGTGAAACTTCTAACCCTCTCACAATAGAGAAGCCTGTTGAAATTATGCCGAAGATACCAAAAGGTGTCTTCAAGAAGACCTTGCATAACCCTAATGCTAGGGCTGTTTCCAACTACTCTGTGGTTGAATACTTAGCTCAAACCCCATGTGCAATGTCAACTTTAGAGGTCTTACAAAGTTGTCCCACTCAGCAGGATGCCCTCTTAGCAGCTTTAGGTAGCATGGACTCTTCGAGTCTTATGGCGAAATTTCATTTATCTAATGTTAAAATTCGCCGGCCTTACCATGTAGCCCTATCAATAGATGTTGTCCATGGTGGTAAGACCATTGGAAGGGCAGTTGTTGATGAGGGGGCCTCTACATGTGTTATGTCCCTGACCTGTTGGAAAGCTCTTGGATCCCCAGAGCTGGTCCCATCAAACACTTTACTTACTGCTTTTGATGGAATATCCTTCCGTCCGCATGGTATCCTGTCGGCTTTTGAGATTAAGTTGGCAGGAAAAGCAGTGTCTGTTGAAGTAGAAGTGATTGATGCTCCTTTGGACTACAATCTGCTTCTGGGAAGGAATTGGACTTATGCAATGTCCGCTATTGCGTCGGTCGTTTTTCGTGTAGTGGTTTTTCCACATGAGGGCAAGTTGATTACTATTGACCAACTTGATTTTACCCAAAAAGGTCGTTTAGAGTCTAATGAGTCCGCTGTGCCATTGGTTAATCAGGTCAAACCTGCTGCACAGAGCTTCGGGGTTGGAACGGTACACATCACTGATGGGCACATTTGATCTTCCAGCCCCAGTTAATTATATTGGTTCTACTAGTGTGGGGAAGTCCATTGCTATGGTTGTCGATAAGACTGATCCTTGGGTTCTCCCAACCCCTCACGAACCGGAAGTGCCCTTATCGACAGTGGAGGTGGCTTATCAAGCTATCACTCAAGCCACTATTGATCCCATTCCAGATCCTCTAACAGTCTTGGACGATCTGGAAGAAGTCTATTTGCCCGCATGGGCGGAAAACTCTTCGCATTCTATAGATTGTTTAGACATGGTTTTACCTTCCGATGAAGCTATTCTGGAAGCCATGAGTGGACGTGATAAGATTTGTGAGGATCTTCATCATCGATCCTATTTTCTTCCAGAACTAAGCAGAATAGAAAACCAAGAGTTTCACGTGAGACTGTTAGAAGATGTTGATATACCTATCAATCCCTTGCCTAGGGAAGGAATCTTTGCCGAGGGGAATATGGCAAATATTTCCACCACAATACCTATTAACATCTCTGTAAACCTCGATGTCATGGAAAACATATATATAGGTGCAAATTGCTCTCCTGAGGAGATTGCCATCTATACTGCCCTTTTTAAGGAATTCCGCGATGTCTTTGCCTGGTCATATGAGGAGATGCCAGGCATAGATCCATCAATTGTTGAACATGAAATCCGAACATATCCTGATGCCAAGCCAGTTCGACAAAAATTAAGACCCGTGAACCCACACAAAGCGGCGACTGTGAAGGAAGAAGTTGAAAAGTTGTTGAAGGCTGGTTTTATATACCCATTGCTTTGACCGAATGGGTGTCCAACCTTGTTCCTGTTGATAAAAATCAAGGGACTATTCGCGTTTGTACAGACTTTAGAGACCTTAATAAAGCCTATCCTAAGGACAACTATCCCACACCATTTATAGACCAGATTATAGATGCTTGTGTGGGAAGTGAGGTGTTTTTGTTTATGGATGGTTTCTCCGGATACAATCAAATTCAAATAAATCCGGAAGACCAACATAAAAATACTTTCATTTGCCCTTGGGGTACATTTGCGTATAAGAAAATGCCCTTTGGATTGAAAAATGCTGGGGCAACCTTTCAACGGGCTACGAACTTTGCTTTTCACGACATTAAAGCCATTGTCGAACCATACCTTGATGATCTGCCCGCACATTCTCGTAAGAGGATCCAACATCCAGATCATTTACGGTTGATATTTGAGAGATACAGATATTATAAAATTCGCTTGAATCCCCACAAGTGTGTATTCTGCGTCGAGTCAGGAAGATTACGCGGGTTCATTGTCTCTAGTAGAGGCATCCAGGTGGATCCATTGAAATTTGAGGCCATTGTAAATCTGCCTCCTCCTCGTTCACTCAGGCAACTTCAAAGCCCGCAAGGAAAGTCTAATTTTCTTCGACATTTTATTGTTAATTATGCCAAGATCACTAAGGGTTTCATGCACCTGCTCAAACAGGACACACCATTTGTATGGGACGAAACCGCACAACTTGCATTCGAGGCATTGAAAAAAGCTTTGCTGTCGGCACCCTTCATCCACCAGATTATTCTAGGGATTTTATATTATATCTGGCCGCGTCGGAGTCGACCATTGGGGTAGTACTAGTCTAGGAGGACGATGAGCTTATTGAGCATGTCGTTTATTATCTTAGCCGTGCTTTGGCCGGACCTGAACTTAGATACTCCCATGTTGAGAAATTAGCCTTAGCAGCTATTTATGTTGTGCAGAGGTTACGTCACTACATTCTACTGAAGACCACCACAATGGTGGAGGATGTGAATCTGTCCCAATATGTTTTATCCCGACGGATTGTTGGGGGAAAATTTAACAAATGGATAGTCATTCTCCAAGAGTTTGACTTGGATTTCTAGTCCGCTAAGTCTAAGAAGTCCTTAGTTTTTGCTGAACTTATAGCAGAATTTCCTACTGAAGAAGATGTAGTGGTTGAAGATGACTCATTCCGAGATGAGCACATCTTCCTGATATCCACCTCTGATCCTTGGTACGGAGATATTCTTATATATCTCCAGACTTTGAAGTACCCTGCAACTTCCTCAAGAGAGGAATGACGTAAATTACGCCTTCATGCCAAGAACTACCTTATTATAGGAGATACATTATATCGACGAGGGGTAGATTCTATGTTACGTCGTTGCCTTACTCATGAGGAAGCGGAGATTGTCCTAAATGATTCCCATAGTGGAGCATGTGGGGGTCATTTATCTGGGTTAGAAATGACCCAGAAGATATTGCGTGCCGGTTATTTCTGGCCCACGATCTTTAAATATTGTGTGGAAGCAGTGAAACGTTGTCATCCTTGTCAGCTTTACACTAGGAAAATGCGGTCACATCCTGCTCCGTTATTTCCCGTTGTCTCGGTAGGCCCCTTCATGAAATGGGGAATAGATTACGTGACATGCAACCCAGCCTCGGCTGGGGGGCATAAATACATCATTGTCGCTGTTGACTATTTTATGAAATGGGCAGAGGCAATGCCTACTTTCAGAGCCGACGAGGAAACGACAACTTTCTTTGTATTCAATCAGATTATTGCACGATTTGGTATACCCAAAGTGATTGTCACTAACTATGGCAGTCATTTTCAAAATGACATGATGACGGAGCTGACTACCATGCTCGGATTTAGACAATAACATTCTTCTCCATACTATCCGCAAGCAAATGGTCAGGTTGAGGATGTCAACAAGACTTTAAAAACTATTCTTAAACGTACAATTGATGCAGCCCTCTCTAATTGGCACATCGTGTTATATCCTACTCTTTGGGCCTACCAAACGAACGTAAAGACTGCTACGGGTTTCTCCCCTTTCCAACTCGTTCATGGGGTGGAAGCAGTTACTCCTATTGAATGTGAAATCCCATCTTTGAAGATAGCCATTCATGTGTTACCTGATACGACTGAGCTTGAGGAACGTCTGGTCCATTTAGAACAACTTGATGAACAGCGTAGAGATGCGCTGACTACTAATCAGGCTCATAAAAATAGGATTAAAACTCAATATGATAAATCAGTCAAACCTAGGGTTTTCTCTGAAGGGGAACTTGTCTTGCTTTGGGACCAAGATAAAGAACCTTTGGGGGCAAGAAAATTCAAGGCTATGTGGTTAGGTCCCTATGTCATGTTGAAGGTATTGAGTAAAGGCGCATATGAGTTAGTTGATTTTGACGGGAATAAGCTGCCCGAGCCTAGAAATGGGCTCTACCTAAAGAAGTACTATGCTTAGGCTCAACACTTTTTCTTGTAATTTTAGTGTATGTATTTTTATGTACATTAGGTTGTCAGTTTTGTTTTTTATACTATCTGCTGGTTGTTGTAGATGTCTTCGGAATGGTATATAGGATTCGCTGATGGCGCCAACCGTCATACTTGTAACCTAGCTTCGACGGCATGGGTTATTTACTCTCCCTCAGGAAAACTTATTTCCGCGGGAGGCGCTTGTCTAGGTCCTGCTTCTAATAATGTTGCTGAGTATAGGGCTGTAATTGAGCTCCTATGGGATGCTTTGTCACGTGGCATCACCCAGATTGAGGTTCGTTTGGATTCTCAGTTAGTGGTTTCCCAGCTCAATCGAGCTTATCAGGTACGAAATCCTATCTTATTACGTCAGTTCATGCAAATTTGTTTATTGGAAAGAAATTTTGAAGTTATTACTTTCAATCATATTCCACGAAACCAAAATTCATTGACTAATGCATATGCTAATTACATTTTGGATTGGCATCTCACACACATTTTATAAAAATATACAACAAACATATGAAAAACACTTGTAAATGAACTGACAACAAACACCAATATATACATATATATGTAAAATATCTGTCCATAGATAGGTCAAGTCTGATCCTCAGATCCTGTCATATACAAAATTTACAAAAATGTGGATCATAGTCCATCAAAATGCCCTAGATCTATGAAGGACCACCCTGGCCAATAGGACCTCCTTAGTCCCCATGGTCCCTCTACACTCTGGCTTCCTCAGCCTCCTCGGCTTCGGCAGCCTCCACCGCCTCTATATATACGAGCACTGCTCTAACCACTCGTCTGAAAAGACCTAGCCAAACCGGTGGAACTCCCACTACAAAATCCTACATGGTTGTAGGGATATTCTCTATCCGTATGGTTGGTACTTGTTGGGTTAGCCTGGCCAGCTTTCCCTCTAGTACCCTGATCAATCCTGGATCCTTGCCTACAACCGGACGAACAAACATGCGAGGGTGCCCTTCAGGGTGGACCGGTCCAATATCTGCATTTTGACACATGAATAGGATTAAGACTCGTACATATGTATATATCTAACATTGAAAATTTTATAAAAATTTGAAAATGATAAAAATTTAAAAATTACTTACCCATCTCTCCCCATGCTCCTCCTGGAGGGAGGACAAGGTCGGGGTCACCTTGAAAGTCCATCCCGGCATATGGAAACTGCTCCAATGCCGACAGTTGTCGTTCCCACCAGGTATAAAAGTCATCATCATAGATACTGTGTACTAAGTCTCCTCCTCCTTAACGGAGGAAGATGTCTCCCCACCTACTCAGCCTCGGCTGACGTGGAGATCTGATCGGTAGCGGTATAGCAGGACTCAAGGCTGGTACTCTCTCGAAGAAGAACGCCACTAATATGCTTGCATAGCCAAAATTCTTGCGTCTTCTTCTCTTGCAGTCAGATAGTTGTTTCCTCATAATGGAGGCCACTCTCGAACACCAATCATAAAGAGCACCTCTAAAACAATCAACTACCAGTCTCATTTGGTTCCTTGTGGCCAAATGTAAAGATGAGGATCTTGATATTCTCACAATGGTGCTAGCTAATACCTGGAGAGTAAAATCTCGGATATCTGCAATTGGAACGCATCTACATAGTTTTGGACACTTAAGGAGTCACCGCCCCTGCCAGTTCCCTCCAAGTTCACCGGTGCTCCTCGTCGTGACAACCCGGTAATGAAATATATGTATTCAGTGGTAAGCTCTAATGTTTCACCTTGTAGGTTGAACATCCCCCAGTCATGATCCCAATAATTTACCATGAACTCAAGTATGCGGACATTGGCCCGCATGGGTGATGTACAAAAGAATTTCAGTAGCCCACTGGTCCCCAAGGCCTGTATAGTGGGCACACTTTGGAGCGCCGCTTGGTCCATTATTTCGTGCTCCCTTTCCCTCCATTCCAGAACCATATTTTACCTAGCAAAAACAAGTATTTTGATTCAGTATTTCCATAGCAAAATTCAAAAAAAATTGCCTATATTTAACCTTTTGTCCTCCACGCAGTATACACGACTGTCTATTTAGACATGTCGCGTACCATACGCGGCTGTCTAGTTAGGCAACCCGCGTATATAACACGTATCCGCAAGTTTCCATACCAGCAACCCGTGTATGCGCCGTGCTACAGTTTAGGATGATTTTAAATATGGAATTCAGACTCAAACTTAACATTTGTTTGGATCAAATTGAAGAGCTTAGGGTGTAGGCTTACCTGCAGCTAGCAGATTTCAATTTCGTCGGTCCAATTGTCCACAATGATCGATCAAAGGTAGAGGGTAAAACTTGTTTTTTATGGCTCAAAAGTTCAAATGGTGAGTTTTGTTTTAATTTTCAAACTATTTATAGAAATTATATTTCTTTAAGTGGGTCTTTTTCTATAGTTTGAAATGTCAATCAACTAATACCATACTCTTTGTGCCTTGGAACAGGTTTATCACTTTTTACAAAGTGTTGTTGCTCCTATAGGGTGGTTTTGTTATTTCCAATACATGTTGGCATCTTTTCATTCCACATTAACCTTAGCATTCAACATTTTGCCACGGACTATGGTATTCTAAGCCATTAATCCCTTGTTTTTACCATTGTTCTTCCGTGGCTAGGACCCTTTTTCATGAGTATCCTTCTTATATGCCTATGTCATCCTTTGGCACTCATGCCGCTACTGTTTCAGGTTTAGGGGTATCCTCTTAGCTATTTTTCACGCCAAATAGAATTTCTTTTGAATCTCTTTTTACAAGCTATCCATTTATAGGACTCCCCGCCCTTATGGAGTTTCTTTAGGCCCAGGTCTGACTCCTTCAAAATAGACTTGACTGCTGAGTTAACTCGTCCGTTCAAGCTCGTTAAGAATATGTGAACGGGCATCTGCATTGGTGGTAGGTTATCTCTTTCTCGGACCATGCGGAATAATACGAGAAAGGATCACTCTCTTTTCTTTTGAATTGAGAAGAGTATTCTCGGGTATAGGTTTATCACTTTTCTGGACCTGAGGGACTAAATTTACGGAAAAGGAACACCCGGTTTGAGCTTAGTTTTCTCTTTTTCATGCTCTAGACCCAAACATGAAAAAGATTCGAGTGTACTTTGTGTCTTTGTCATGCTCGTTAAACACTTAAGAACAAAGCAATGAGTTTATTGTTGTAAGCCCCATTTCTCGTAACCAAATGGATCTTTCCGAGTGATCTTGCTTTCCTTCACACTCGTAAAACTCAAGCTATTTTATGCTGTTCTGGAAGGAGCGTTGGGTAGGTGGTAATTTAACCTTTTTCGAACCTCCCTGACTAAGTACGAAAAAGGTTCACCTTTTCTTCTTCGGAAGTTAAGAGAGTTCTTCTGTGGTTTGTTTTATACTTTTTCGGCCTCAGGAGACTAAATTGGATGAAAAAGGACCCCCCTGGAGTCTTCTTTGGCGTTTTCAGACTCTCTAAATGTGAAAGCATCAGCTGAGCATGTACTAGTTCGGGCTCATTAAATCCACGAATCAGTGACACTATCAAGCATTATTTTCCCATCTCTTCAAGCTTGTTAAAAAATGAAGAGGGAACCGAGTTAACTTTCTTGGACTCGTTAAAATTTAACAGGGAAGGTAAGGAAGAAGTTTTCTCTTGTTTTCAGTAATGGCAGCATGTCATCCTTGAACATAACACTTTTTGTTTTCCGATATCCATGTTTCAGTGTCCATTTTTGTTCAGCTATTACTTTGAGTTTCTTACTCCTCCTCTTGTCCATTATACCTGGGGAATCTGAACATGTCTCCTACATGACAGATAAGTCTAGTTGTTCTATCTATCAGTTATGCACTGCCTTGGGCCATCTCTGTGTTGTGCTCATTGTTCAAGGACTCTTCCCAATGTCTGATCTATAGCCTAATCCCATAATTGTTATATCTGTTATCTATTTGTGTCTCCCTTCTTTTTCCCAGTTCCTAGTCACTCTTGTGATCCGTTGGAGGATCTATTGCCTTCCTTATCACAGCATGGTTCCGTTCCAGCACTTCCTGATGACGAAGACCTAGAGTTTTGACGATAGTACCTCAGGATTCATTTTCATCATTGGTGAATTCCTTTGCTTCAGTTGTCGATTATCACTTATTGGTTGACAAACTGTTGAATCCTTTACATGTTCGGCTTCAGCTTACCCTTATTCACATGGCTTGGATTGTACTGGTTCTTTGGGATCCTTTATGAAGACCTTAGTTCCTCACCTATGAACTAAGTTGCGCAAGATTATGTTCTATCCCTATACACAGCTTCCAGATCTTTGAAGACTCATCATTATTGTATATTGCGGCTTTGATCCACCTTTGTAATATATGTGGTTTTATACCCATATCATATGATGTACTCAAATATTGTAAAGGAGCTAGTGTTCCAATAAATTGAACATAGCATCCTCAGATGTAATTTTGTATATGACATTACTATGTATTTGTTTCAAGGACTCTCTCTACTCCATTGGATTTCTAAGTTCTCCAAAGATTAAGATTATAATGTATTTCGGCCATCGTTTCCCTCTAACCTCACACATTAGGGGGCATCTGTTATCCACCTGAATGGCACCTCTCTGTCCAAGTGCCGACATCCCTCATGTTGGCACACAAAAGGACATGTATGGATTGAGGGTTGCCCTAAACACTATATATGGGCTTATTATGAATTGCATTCATCATCCATCCAGCTGGTTATTTTTACCATTTATCTATTTCAAGTCACATACGCAACTCTCTATATATGCAACTCGTGTGTTATACGCGAGTGTCGGTTGTTGCAGGTCGCGTATGGATGTATACATGGGTTGCTATTATAGCAATTCGCGGATCATACGCAAGTTGTCAGTCTTGATACCCGCGTATATGTCCCTTCGAAATTAAAAATAAAAACACGAGATTACTTGAGATTAGTTAAGCCATTTACCTTAATTTCATTAACTGTCTCAACCTTCGAAACTGCCTTATTTCACCAAGTATAAATATAGGCCTTGGGGAGGGTGTTTTGTACATACACTTGGAGAGAAAAGTTATGCTGGTGGAGTTTATACAGAAGTCTTTGGAGCAGTGGAACTCAGAATCCTTTGGCTGCAGAGGAGTCCTTGTCTTAGGCGTTGGGTTGTAATCTGAACTCTTTCATTATTGTTAATAAAGAGAATCCTTCTTCCATATGTGTCTTGAATGTATTTCATGTATTGTGGTTTGATAAATGTTTACGTTTCAGCATTCTATTAATGATTTATCTAACCTGGTTATATATATGAATCATCTTGTATTTGGAAGATTGACTCTTGACAGGTTGCGGGAGAAGCATCCCTGAAGACTTTGGAGGAGAAGCAGAGCGGAAGAGGACAAGCTAGGATCAACTGTCGTGTATCGGGTGAGTCTTTCCCATCCTCCTATTTCCTTTACTGCACTCTAGAGTCAATTGTCTACAAGTTAATTGAGTATGTTGGTAACCCCAAACCTTCGGTTATAAGGTGTTTATTCCTGTACAACAGAGCACTGACAATATCTTGCTTGATACTCAAGCTGAACGGCCCTTCTTCTAGGGGAAGGGTGATGGAGGTGCTCTGGAATGAATGGAAGTGACATGTAGAAGTTATGAGCCCTGTAGGTAGGAAAACGAATTGATTTGTCTTTGACTACGGTGATACGGTGTGACGGTGAAAACCCTCTGATTGGGTGAATAATCAACCTCTCGGAATAACTGTTGAATGTAACTTTATAATGAACTAGTGCTGAACCTAGATGATCCAACTTGATGATGAACTAGGGAAGATAGATTTCGCTGCCGAAATACACCAGTTAGTTGAGGATGCGCTCAACCCCAACTTAGCTCACCGAGCTCTCCAATTCAACTCCACAAATCAATAATCCATAAGTGACTTCTCCATTCACTTTATCTTTCTTTTATAACTTTCAACTACGAAAACCCTAAATTTTGACCTAATTAGGTCACTTTATATTTTAATTTGCAGTTGACTTTCATGCATGCGCATGGACACTTAATCGGGTGCATGTATCATTAAATAATGCCTGAATGTCATGCATGCAGGTGGCCTTTGGATCTAGTGGCCCTCTTCGGCCCAATGGTGATATAATATTGATGCCCTAGATATTCTATATATGGCATCAGTATTCAGCTGATTCCTTGACTGTCAGTACCCGCCCGAACCTACAGGAATGACATCGGTTAGTGGGTTGGTCCTCAATGCCTAAGCAGAAGAGGACATTACAGTCCTCCCTGCTTGAATTTACTTAACCTCAAGCAACGGTAAAGATGGGTGCTATAAATACCTGTTCTACCTCCCAAGTAGCCTCCTCTATAGGCAGATATTTCCACTGAACTAGGTAATCTCTGATGATTTTGTTCCTCAGTTTCCTCTCTCGCACCTCTAGGATGCGCTCCAGAATCAGAACCAATTGCCCCTCATCATCAAGGGGAGGCAGCTCGAAATATGTAACAATCTGTTGACCAACCACCTTCTTGAGATTGGAGACATGAAATACGTTGTGAATCTTGCTCTCTTGGGGTAGTTCTAGCTCATATGCTACCTCTCCGACCTTCCGAATTATCTTGTATGGACCATAGAAACAAGGTTGGAGCTTTTCTGCTCCTTTCTTTTTAAGAGATGACTGTCAATAAGGTTGGAGGTGTAAATAAATGAAGTCTCCCACCTCAAAACTATGCTCAACTCTATGCCTGTCTGCATATATCTTCTGTTGATTTTGAGCATCCTGTATGTTCTCCTTGAGTATCTTGAGGATATCTTGACCCTCCTGAATCCACTCTTTGGCCTTGGGGGGCCTAGTATCGCCAAATATCTAGTCTGCAAAAGTGGAAGCATCATACCCATACAATGCTCGGAAAGGGGTCATCCTAATGGTCATATGGTAGGTGGTGTTGTAACAATGTTCACCCAAGTGTAACCATTTGATCCATGTCCTCTGCTGACCTGATACGTAATTTCTTAAGTATCCCTCAATCCACTTGTTAACAATCTCTGTCTGCCCATCACTCTGTGGATGATAATTTGTGCTCATGGCTAACTCGGTCCCCACTAACCGGAAAAGCTCTTGCCAAAAATCTCCTGTGAATTTGTTGTCCTTGGCACTGACAATGGTCTTGGGTAACCCGTGGAGTCTAAATACCTCTCTGAAAAATAGTTTTACTACCTGTGCTGCTGAATAATCTGACGATATGGAAAATAAGTGAGCAAACTTAGACAATATGTCCACTACTACGTACAAGCAGTTTATGCCTTGGACCTTGGGAATCCTAGTAATGAAGTCCATAGAAATGCTCTCCCATTTCTGCTCGGGAATAGGTAAGGATTCAACACTATGGTATCTGCACCAACTAACACATGCTCATCCACATAATTCAAGAATTAATTTGCTAAAGGATTTAGGCATGATTTCCTTCCCCATTTATCATAATGGTGCAAATTGAAGTTTATATCACCTCCCAAAGTGAGATGGGGCATGCTTGATATACCTGATACCTCTAGGTTAGACCAAAATTCCTTCCTAGAATGGGTTTGTGAATATACATTTAGAACTTCTACTTCCTTATTTATGGCATGAGAAAACATGGTTGCTAGGATATAATGTGAGGAACTTATGAAAGTGCATAGAGAAATGTAGTATTACAATCAAGAACTAGCCCTCTTGATTTTCCAGTTGAGTTCATTGCCACAAATGACCAACTAGGAAAACATTTTTTCAAATGCTTCTTTGCTTCCAGTTCCAAGTACAAAATCACTTGAAACATCAATATACTTGACTTGTGTTTGAATAATTGCTTTGAGGCCATCCCAATGTCTATATGTGTTAAGAGAGATGAGAATCAACAAGACACATATTTAGGGGTTTCTCTTCTAAGGGTCCCAAGGTGGTGAGTTGGAATCTATATAATATATCCCACTCTACTTATTTTTTAGCATGTGATAGACGAGTTCTTCCCCCTCTTATATAGGGGTATTTGCAGCTACAATATCTAGTCGATTACTAATTAGTTTATCTATACTAACATCTGCTTATGTTCCTCTTTGT
>LPNX010575796.1:274265-332272 GCA_001517045.1 Pseudotsuga menziesii | reverse complement strand
ATATATATATATATATATATATATATATTTTGAAATGATAGGCTGCATAGGAACCTATGTTTTCTCCAAGTCGCACTCAAGAACAACTTGATGGTCATGAGGGGCATTTGTAAAAGGAGATGCATTTAGATGAAAGATTCTATATTATGTGAGTCCACCCTCTAGTTTGGAGTTCTGATCTATGAGATTTTATTTACTTCCTTTATCCTCATTTACACTTTCCTTTCCCTACACATGGATTTAGAATTCCACTCCAAAATCAAATGGATTCATAAGTAGATGGGTTCCTCCTCACGTAACAAGCCTATTGTTGTAAGGGAATGCGATTTTTGGATGACCATGTGAGTGACAACAAGTGCATTGATAAGTTACATTATGATAGATAAATGTTTTCATGAAATGGTTATCTACCACCTCAATGATTATAACATCTATTAACCCTTGCAAAATGTCCATTGCAACACAAATATCTTGTACATAGGTGTTATTCAATTTTTTTCATCTTTGGATCTGTCTTGAGGTAGGTTCTTAAACTACACTCGATGATCTTAAATATTTGAGTCTCCTAGAACTCAAGGGGTAGATATGGCATATTGACCCATAGTTTGATTGCATGTATACACTCACAAATTAGGTCAAATACCACATGCCTCATGAAGATTATTAATATTGCGGTCCCTCAGAACCAAGAACCACCTATTGTAATCTTATCCATGTACTTAGTAGATATTAATACACATGTGTTATATCCCCTAACTCCCATGTGTAGAGTACAAGTATATTCGAAAATGAGGTCCCACATTCTTTTTATCCAATTTATAATATTTGGGCGTCAGTATCTCCAAGTACGGAAACATCCAATAATGACTTGATTTGTATACATGATGGCATTATATTTGTAGAGTCTCTATTTGTTAACGACTTCCATATATCCCCTTTCCTTTTCACACACCTAAGTGTTCTATTCATGATACACTTCTCTATCTTCTATGTAGGTAGGTCAAAGATTGAGTATAAGTAGCATTATTGAATGGGACCTCTATAAGAATATATGTTTGTACATTCTAAGGTGGGTTAGAGGATGTGGGCATGGTGTTATTTTGTTGGATTAAAGGTAGCTAAGGTTGGTTGCATAAAGAAAAGAAAATTCAGCATGGTCACAAAAAGTTTTATCAAGAACCTGTTGAATATTAATAAATTATGTTCCAAGCCAATATGTCTAGTATGCCACCAAATTTACTTGCTCGATATTGACTAGAGTTAGGGTGGCATGTTCATAGTGAAATGGAGCAATATGACGTGTAACATGTGGTTTTGGGGTATGCATATTTCCCACTAACCTTACCCTTTCATGTCATCATTTCCAAGGGAGTATTGGTGGGACTTACCTCTAGTTGTTCACCTCATTTTTTCCTAGTTCGGTTGTATAGCGTAAATCCTAATGCCTCCATTTCCCTCCTCCTCGCTCTCCAACTTTCCTCAATTTGAAACCCTAACCCTAACTATATCCCTAACACTTTAAATTCTCCCCTCCTTCATCCATTTTTAACACAAACTTATTCTAGTCCTAAACTTCGATCTAGTTCTTCTTGGCATCCACAAAGGTGCTAGTATCACAAGACCTAAAGTCATGATGTTGTTGACTATTGATTCTTATAATGACAAGCACAATCCAAAATAATATTTATAATGAACAGGCAAGTTAATTTGTCACAACCCTTTCCTCCATTGAACTTGCTTATCCTTCTAAAATTGTTTCACTTCCAAACCCTACTAAAATTGATCTATCATTACCATTGATGACACATGACCAGTACCACTAAGCTCTAACTCTCATTTTTACTCACAACTAGAAAATGAAATACCAATTAGCCACTATGATCCTTTGTAATAACCCAAAAATTCGTAAAATTTTAAAAATTATAAAGTGACATAAAATGTCTGAAGTCGCAGTTAAGTAACTGCTAATGGTTAGCGGAAAATGAAACAGTTTATAAAAGAAGATGGTATTGCTTCTTTAAAAGAGCCTGTAAACTAATGGTAATGTTAAACACCTGTGTTAGTACTATTAATGACTTGACAAGTTTAGTTCTATCAGTGTTATAAAATGACTTGCATTTTGCTGCTACTAGATATACTGATTATTAACTTTTGTCAAGTAGGTAAGAATTCTTGTATGAGATCGGGGCTTACTTAGCGTTCTACTAACTCATTTGGACTGCTGGTTCCTTACAGGTTTAGCAGGTAAGCATAAGATCCAGTAGGTGTTATTTTAAAATTACGTCAAGAAACTACTTTCCTAGCATGATTAAGATGCTAGTTTTAGAAAAGGCTAAATATGTTGCTTGTCTTCAAGAAGGTAATGTCAATTATTTTTCCATTGTTATAAATCCATAGTTGTATTTATAGCTAACACCACAATGAATTTTTATCAAACATAAACAAGGGTTTAAATTGGCTGGAACAAGTACTAACCAAAGTTCCTTCAACCGTTTAAAATCTTAAGACACTGTTTATCTTCTTATGCTTATAGCAAAGGTTATTTATAAATTTCCATAAAGATAATAGAGCTCATGGTTTTGGGCTTAAGTTCACTTTGAACTGTTTAGTGATCTCACAACTATTCTCACTTCAATACTCAAAATATGTCCTTCTCTTAAAGCATGATCAAATTACCAATGTCTTTCAATTAAAATTATAACAAAGAGTTATCGGAATTTTCTAACATTGTTAGTCTTTAGTTTCTTGAACACTCCTTCATCACAACAATATAAGGTTATGTTTTTATAAGTTTATGGCTTTTCCTTTTTACTATAGGTATAATCTATATTATAACCATCTCATAACTCTTTACTATTTCTAAAATTACACCATCTATTTGAGTTGTTTGAAGGCATAAAGATCTTCTAGGATAAAAATAGTATCCAAGTCTTAACCTAAGGTGGAATACCTAAGTATCAAATTGATATGATGAAATCGAATGATGGAAAATCATAAGTTATAGTTTAAACCTATACTTTGCTAAATTCCATGGCATAATGTATATCATTGGCAATCATAGGTCGTATAGTTTTGCAATGATCATTTGTAAAATGTTTTATGAAGCGCTGACTATAGGTTTCGACCCACGCTTGGAGAATTATTTGGTTGGACACGTGGATAGGTTACATCCACTCGATGGTTGACTTAAAACCTTGAAACCCTACTCAGTTGCAATGCAGACCGCCATAGTTTCTCCTTTGTTTGGTCGAGCTCAGAGCTCACGACCATGAGAGGCCTGTAACCACCTTTAAACATTTGGCATTTCACCTGCAAATACTATGATGTGATTGTTGGGTGAATTCGTTTATGGTTTGGGTTCTTCTGTGTGTTGAAAAGTTACAGCGAGGGTGTGTAATGGTTTTTCTTTATGGCTCAAAGGTTGTGCTTCCCTTAACCTACAACTGAACACTCAATAGTTGCTGCCTTCGTTTGGTTGAGTCGATTTCCTTGTGTTTCCTTTGTAGAGGTGACTTCACGTCTTCTTCCTTTCAGCATGGTTCCAAACGTGACCTGGTGTGGCCATCTCTTCTCATTTTCAACTCCAATTTTTCACAGGTAAACACTTACCCTAAACTCAGTTTTTCATTTTTTTTTCATACGAGGGTTTTACAATTTTTATGCAAACAAGTGTTAAAAATGATTTGGTTTGGAACTTGTAGGTTCTTGCTCCCGGCTGCAATGTTGTAGGTGAAAACGAGCTCACTCTTCAGTCTTTACATGAGCATCCAACTAGTAAGCCCCGGTTCCAACGAGGTTTTCCTCCTGCGTAACGTTGTGGTTGTTGGAAGTTGGTTCTTGTGGTTGTAATGGCACAGCCTCGCTTCTCTGTTAGCTTAAGTTTCCAGCTTGTTTTCTATTTGTAAAGTTTTTAGAAACCCTTATAGGGTAATTCGTGCAGGGTGAAGAAGACTCTGAAAGCCGTGATGTAAATGGGTTTTTAAATGATGTTTTCAGCCTTACGGTCTGAACAATTTAATTGCTTTCATTTTAAAACAAAAGAGCCCAGCTCTGAACTTAAAGGGATGTCGACCTCTGTCTAGTTTATTTTAGTTTTTATAATAGGTTTTGATGGGTGAAGAAAGACTGTGAAACAGTCAGGCCCATGTAAATGGAAACATGATCTTTCTCCTGACAGTAAATTATGGATACGGTTTGATATATATTTGTATATTTTGTGTAGCTTGGTTTTTGTTAACAGGCCTGAACCTCGACCCTTTGATTCTAAAGGCTGTAAACCATTCCTTATTAATGGATTATGTTTTTTTGCAAATTGTTTAAGTAATACTTGATTATTTTAATTATGTTTTCAATAATTTGTTTATGTAATATTTTAAATTATTACCCTGTATTTATAAATATTTTCAATGCACAGTTTACGGGAAAAATTACTGTGTTTAAGAGTAATATTTTACTCTGTTTTTGGCTCAAAGGGTTAATTAATAAGTAAACCCTTCAGTTCGATAATAGCATTATTTATAATTAGTAATTCTTAGCTCTGTTTATTTAATAATTTCCTTAATGATTTTTACAGTTTGTTTTTAATTCTCAGCTAAGAAAGTTTAGGGTTTTAACACTGTATATTAGTGAAAAGGATATATTTATCTTTCAAATCTAAGTAGTGTATTACTGTAGATACTTCTGTGGTTCTAATTAGGTTACAGTAGAATCATTTTGTTTAGAACAAAGACACATAGTGTCTTGAAATCAAAGTTATAAAAATGTTTTGCAAATTCTCTTTACCTGGTTCTTAGATGTTAGACTGTTTACTATAATTATGTTTATTTATTAAACTTGTAATTTATGTGTTTTATAAAGAATACTAATATTAGTATTAGTTCTATCAATAATATGATTACTAATCTTTTTACATACCTATCTTTTAGTTTTTTTATTATCTAAAGTAAATACATTTAATACAAACAATATTTACTACTTCTTTACAGTAGAAATCATAAGCAAACTAAAGTAAAATGTAGTTACAATTTTCATTCAAGTGAAAAGAATCATCATATTCACCTAACCACCCAGTTGTACTAGAGTACTGCCTGAGTCAGGCGTGGGAAAATACAATATGGAAATTCTAATTCTATCTGTTTCTCATTCTACATAATTTTTACTATTTCTAACATAACTGCAAATTACCAAGTCTAACATTACACAGTTACTCCTTTCTTCACAAACCCTAATTAAATACTAACATGCATGTATTTAAAAACTAATAAACATTTTACCGATGACAGTAAATAAATATAATAACATAAAGACACATAGAACCTGTCAATGATAAGATGACAACAGCTTAAGGAGGTTGTTCCTCCCAACCAATCTCTTGGAGAGTGCTCAGACAACCCTTCCTTAGGACCCCCGAGCTTGTTCCTGGTCTTCTTGGCAGAGAAATGGGTGGAGAATATAAATTTAAGACCTTTGTCACCTGACTGGTCCAATAACCTCAGTAATTAAAATCTGCTCACGGCAGTATGAACTTTAGCCTAAAAGCTGCAATAAGTTCAGTCTCAGCAGTTAACCCCTCAAACTCACTTCAGTAATCCCCTCCATTGAATTTTTCTTGAGTAAATTCATTCACCCTGAATGATCACCTCTAGAATGAGCAGCCTCAGTTGTCTTCAATGGGAAATTTTATAGAGATTCCTAGGTCTTTTGGGCCAGTTTTCATTTAATGAGCCACCTGCTCCAATTCCACTTTCTTGGGGAATCATGACCACAATATATGGAAGTTGCCACCTGCAATAGTTGGAAGTAGTTTGAGGATGCTGCCACTTGTCAGTGTACTCTCCACCCAGTCTCCTCCACCAATTAACCAATAAACACTCTTTTAACAGCTTCCCTAAGCTGTTGTCTCATCATTTATTAATCTATAAATAAAATATTCTGAATTACATTAATTATTCTTGACCCCACTTGGTCATCAATTACAAACTTAGCATAAAATATAACACAATGTTCCTCAAATAACATTAAATTGTTCTTGCGAATTGGGGCATGTGACATACTTGATAGCAAAATCCTAAAGAACCTCAACTTTCAGACCTTTCAAAATCACCTTTAGCTTCATGCTACCCTTCACCCTTCACCTTATTACCTTGGTTGTGTCTAACAAGATGGTCCTCATATTCTCATAACAAAAAATGTCTTGTCACTTTTTCCATTGAACCCTTCCAAGATAGCGTAGAATATAATGTCTTTCAACTTGATTTCTTAAACTTACTCCTTGACATTGCCTATCTATAGAAAAGAAGTGCCCTTTATTATGCTACTAGAAATACCTACTAGCTCTTAAAATATGGAAAAACCGTTAAACTTACCTCTAATCTCATTCCCCTTCCTCTCCCATTAACATCTCAACAAGTTATCCTACACAAGTGCCTCTATTCCTCTCTCTCTAAAGCTTCTCTCTCTGTAATACCTTACTTTATTTTCCACTTAGTTTTTCCTCCCTCAACCAACATACAAACTCGTAAACACCACCACATATCCTAGTCTTTCACCCTTTCAAGATATTTTACAATACCTTTTTTTCCTTAGGCCTATAGTCTATCAACTACTACCTCTATGTAATCCAATGTAAAGCTCCTATCAACTACTACCTCTATGGAATCCAATGTAAAGAGTCCTAGATTATATCAAGAAATTGGAAGATATTCCCATGCAATACAATAAAAAGATGGAATATAACTGACCTATTTATCCCTCTGTTGGACCATGCACATTTAGTCTTTTGGCCATGAAAACTATAAATAACATAGATACATCTTTAGTTATTCACTCCTTTAGGGATATCACTCCTCTTTCCATTGCAACATCTTGGCAATGGATGGATAGGCCCTCTCTACATTTTTGTTCTTCTGACATGACACTAGAAAATATTACATCACATATATTTAAAGGAGACTCATAATTTCATTATGAGATGTTAACACTTCTTAATTCTTTTTTCCCCACTTCACATATGGTATGTCACATCATCTCCTCACATGATATAGTGACATGTGCTACCTCTTTTTTTTCCACCTATCTTTGCAACATTGAAAACCTGCTTGATTTCACATACAACACCTTCTTCTACTTTTGTCACCTATTTTCACCTACCTATACCATATACATGGTCACATGTGGACCATAGGATTTCAAGCCTCAATGCAACATCTCTAAATAAAATTTCAAATTTTGAGAAGCATTATGAGCAGTCAAGGACAACTTTATACACACCTCGAGTTCAAGAACAATAAATATTATTCCAACAACATATCCGCATATCATTTCCTAGATTATCTTGAACATTCATGGATCACATTAGATACACATATCACAACTATATTAAGCATGATATCTTTGAGCCACCTATATTGTTTTTTCGGATCCATCACTACACCTTTTTGTAGCATGGAAATCTATAAGAAGCAACTAATTTGCATATGCAGTCATAACAAAAACATGTTCCATATAAATATTTTCTTCCCCCTAAATTTTTTATAAACTAGAGGCTATACATCAATAGATTCTTTGGTTGACACCTTGCAATGATTACTATACTAGTTTCTATTTTCATAGTCCATCATTGCCTCACCACAATGCCTCCCAAGTAGTCATGATCTCCATCATGGATACTTTAGGACACAACTCTAAGTAGTCTACATTTGGGAAGCTTTCATGACTAATTTTGTGCTCAGTTCCCCATCCTTTGATCCTTATTATGCATATTTGGATAACATATTAGTCCAAAGACAAATGTTGTTTTCTACTAAACATCCATTTTCACTCTATCTTTCTCCACAAACATTATGGGAATTTTGAGGTCTAAAATGGACCTCAAAACAAAAAATGTATTATCAAAATCAACTTTAAAAGAACCAATCAAACTCTAGGGGGTGGCATCATCCTGCTTGGTTGAGTTGATAAATATTATTTGTCAAATTCTAAATGGTGGATGAAAACCCATAGTTAGCCATAATAGTGTTGTAAGAAAAGTATTCATAATGAGAAAAGTAAAAATAAATTAATTTTGAATATGGTATAAATGTATCGGTGAAATAAAATACTCTCAAAGTACTTTAATCTTGAATACATATATGTGTGTGTGTGCGTGTGTGTGAAATAAAGTACTCTCAAAGTACTTTAATGTTGAATATATATATATATATATATATATTAGTTGTTTACAAACAATTTTGAAAAACTCACTTTTGTAGTCACAATCTTTTTCTTTTTAATTACATTAATACATATTTTTTATTATTTTGATTTCTGTCAACTTTTCATTTTAACTTAACCGTAGTTACATATATTTCAGTGCAAGAGGTAAGTTGTAAATATATCTTCCTCACAAAATGACTAACTCATAATATTTTATTAGATATCTTAGGAGACCCATTTTAGACCTCAAAATTCCCTTATTTCTTGTCTTGTTACATGAACCTCAATTAATCAATCTTTATCTTCCATCCCTATTCTAGTTTATTTGTTTACTTTCATGTTTAGAGGAAAAGGAGGATGTTTTCGAGTTAAACTAGAGAAAATGATAATGAAATGGATTTCCTCCATCATCCCAATGCATAAGGAGAGGTTAGGCAACTTAGATAGTCAATCATCCAACCAACACATTATTTAAGGGGAATTCCTCACTTGAGGATGCAACTAGCCAACCAACATAGCTAGTTCAACATACTTAGCTATCTAGCATAGAGTTTGAAGGGGGCGACCTTTTGAGGAGAGTTTCTATATTTAATCATTTGTTATGTGAGTTAGTTAATATGGCACCTATTTCTAGCCTAGAGTTGGTGCATGTGCATACTATATTGTTCTTTAATCTTGTGTGGTGTGCATACTAGATTAGGGTTTTTAACTTTGAGACAATGTAATCCTATAAAATATCGTTGCATTCACTGTTAAAACTAAGCAATTTGTTTTGATCTAATCCAATTAATGGGATTTTCATGTTTTATTCTTCTATTTGGATCAACTACAATATTTTCTTTTGTTTTCTATCTAGGGTTTGTTTTACAAGAAACTCATTTCTTATAAGTGCCTTTTCACAATCATGGTAGTGGTTGTAGCTTTGAAGGATTAATGAACCGTATATCTATGAAATTGTATTGCTAGGTGAATCATAATATTTATGTTTTTTTAACAAATCATGGTCATAAAAGTGAAGTCATGTCACATAAAGAATTCACCCCATTTCCAGAAGAAAAAAAATAGAGTGCCTATATCGAGAATCATTTGTCATTCGTAGTGGGTGAGATATCGAGCCACACCAAATAATATTAGGAAACAAGATACATAGTAGAGAATACTTGTTGATGTAGTGGATAAATGCAAATAAAATTTCATGTGGTTTCAATGTAATCACCATTATTGCCTTAAAATCTATCCATAAAATATCTAGAAAGTGAGAAATCCAGGATCTAATAAAAAATAAAGAACAAAACAAAGCATTGGGATTCTGCAACATATGTTTTGTTCTTCTAAGTTTTGTTATGTTTTCCATTTGACAAGTTTTAAATCATTTGCTAAATTGTCCACTAGTCAACACACAATGAAATATATTTATTCATTGTAACAAGCATCATAAACTCATTTAAAACTTTCAGTATTGTTACACTATTAAATACATATATTTTCATTTTCAAGGGCCACTAGTAAAAAAAATTAAAAAATAAGTTAGCTTGACGCTATGTAAGTTTCACGGTTTAAACTAACAGATCTTTCCTAATCTTTCGCTCAGTAATTATGATGAAACCATTAGTTCTACCTGAACTCTATATGCACTGAGGGTTTAAGTTCTCTAACTTTTGGGTGAGTGCATCTTAGCAACCTCCAAGGGTTTACACAAGTAAGGAGAAGAAATTAAAACAAAGTAAAGATATAATTTTTTTGTTTTGTGTAATTATATAATGTATAATGTTTTTACTTTGGTATATTACAAAATGGTATCAGAGCGAAGTTACAAAACTTTGACCTAATGGGACACTACGTAGTTTATTTGTATACAGTACTTTAATATCTATAAATAGCAAAAGGAAACATATTGTTACACACATACATAGCAATGGCAGAATATGGGAGATGAAATAGTGCATGAGGATATGTCGGCATTAGAGAATGTAAGTTTTTATGTAGAACTTGGAGTGAAGCGTAACGCATAAATGCAGACAGAAATGTTAGAGACAATAAGGAGTCTAAAAGCTGATTTAGAAAGTATTAAGGAAGATAACCTTAAATTAATGAACGCTAAATTAGATCAAGAATATATTAATGAACTTATTCTCAAAATTTTAACTGACCCTCAAAAGAACAATGGACAAAATTCTTGTAGTGCTAGAAAAAAGAGGAAAGGTGCAGTACAAGGTGACAATAGTGAAGAAACTACATAAAACATTCTTGTAATCACACCAGACTTAAAGAAAAACAAGGACATAAAAGTTGAAAAGTGAAAAGAACAACCTGTAGAATTACAAGGACAATTCAAAAATTTAAGACCCCCGATGTTTGATGGAGAGTCTGAGGAAGCAGTTGAAGCTTGGTTGCTAAATATCAAACGATATTTTCAGGTACAAAGATACGATGATAATTTGCGGGCACGCTTAACAATCTTTCAGCTGAGTGGAAAAGTTTCCCTGTGGTGGCAGGTTGCTAAAAGTGTGAATAACATCCATAGTAAGGAGTTAAGTTGGAAAGTTTTTAAAAATTGTTTAAAAAAAAGTCAAAACAATATTATGATGAGAAAGCCAAAGAATTCAATGATTTGCAACTAGGAATGTTAACTATGGAATACTTTGTAACCAAGTTCGTAAATTTACAACGCTATGTACCTTATTTAAGGGATAAAAATGCTAGACTTTACAGGTTTATTGGTTATTTACCTTCGAAATATAAGGAAAAGATTGAGTTTGATATGCCTAAGACCATGGACGAGGCAATCGGAAAATCCAAGTTGTGTTACCATTTATTTAAGCAAAGATTAGAATTGACTAAAAACTGACAAAATAAAAAAAAATGAGAAGAGTGATCAACGTAAGAGAGGATTTAAACCTTCCCCTTTTAGGAAAGGAACAAGAAGTCATACTGATAATAATTACAAAAAACCAGGTACAATTTCCAGCAGTGGAATAAAGGGTACATGAACCTCCAATGGTGGGTGGAATAACACTATGAAAGAAGTTAAATGTTGGGATTGTAATGGACCTCAGATGTACAGAAATTGTCCTCACAATCCCACTAAAAAAATGGCTCCCATAAATTTGCTACATGAAGCCTCCACTGTCAATGACATAGCTAGGAACATACTTATAATTAATGCGGTTCTGGAAGAAAGGCAGGCAGATCATCAATCCACTATGCTGGAAGTAGAAGGTAAAATCTCAAATACATATGTTTCTATACTTATTGATTCAAGAGCTAGTTTAAGTTATATTGCACCAAGAGTGCTTGGAAAATGTAAGCTTAGTAAGGAAAAAAAAAAGAATGCTTGGTTGATACAATTAGCGACAGGAATGAAGAGAAAGGTTACTGAAATAGTTAAGGATTGCAAAATAATTATTAATGGTTTGGATACTAAATTTAGTCTAAACATGCTTCCGTTAGGATCGTATGATATTCAGATAGGTATGGACTGGTTAGAAGCTCATAAAGCCATTATTGATTGTTTACACAAACTTTTTGATTGTATGGATGAAGAGGGTATAATTCACACAGTAAAATGAATCTACAGACCTATATTTACATGAAAAATATCTGTAGTACAATTAAAAAAATGCATTAGAAAAGGGTGTCAGCTTTATGCCATCAAATTTAAAGAAATCGAACCTGAAAAAGTCGAAAACAGTAATGGAAAGGTTTCCTATTCTGAAGGAATTTCAGGATGTATTCCCTGAGGAAATACCTGGATTACCACTTAAATGAGATTTATATTTCGCCTATATACCTAATGTTGGGTTCAACATCGGTATCAAGAGCACCCTATCATATGGCTACCCCATAAATGACATAATTAAGAATGCATATACATGAGTTATTGGATAAGGGATATATTCGGCCTAGTGTATCACCATGGGGAGCACTTGTGTTTTTTGTTAAGAAGAAGGATGGAACTTCCAGAATGTGCATAGATTACCGACAACTAAACAAGATGACAGTTTAAAAATAAATATCCTTTACTCGGAATAGATGATATGTTTGATCAAATCAATGGAGCAAAAATATTTTCAAAAATTGATATCAGATCGGGATACCATCAGGTACAGTTTAAAGATGAAGACATTCATAAAACTGCATTCCAAACAAGATATGGACACTATGAATTTGTGGTAATGCCATTCAGTTTAACTAAAGCTCCTGCAACATTTATGAACATGATGAATAATGTCCTGAGTAAATTTTTGGATAAATTTGTGTTAGTATTTATTGATGATATTCTAGTATATTCAAGGAGTGAGGCAGAGCATGAAGGGCACTTAAGGAAGGTTTTGGAAACTTTAAAAGAACATCAATTATATGTAAAACTAAGTAAGTGTGATTTTTATTAAAAAAAAGGTACAGTACTTAGGACATGTTATTTCAGAGAAGGGAATAACAGTTGATCCTGCAAAAATCAAGGCTATAGTGGAATGACATGCTCCAAAAGATGTACATGATAAAGATATTTTATGGGTTTAACCGGATGCTATGCAAGATTCATAGAAAACTTTTCCAAAATAGCTTACCCTATAACCACTTTACAAAAGAAAAGTGTTAGATTTATATGGAATCAACAGTGTTAAGATAACTTTGAGAAACTAAAACAATTATTGACAACAACACCAGTACAAAAAGTTGTTGATCCAAGTAAGGACTTTGTTGTATGCACCGATGTGAGTAAAAAAGGGTTAGGAGGGGTTTTAACTCAAGAAGATCATGTAATTTGCTATCAATCACGAAAACTAAAGGAACATGTGAAGAATTATGTAGTACACAATTTAGAGTTTCCGGCTATCATTCATGCCCTTAATATTTGACAACATTATTTAATACGAAAGAAAATTATGTTACTAACATGCAATATTGGGTTAAAATACTTATTTCATAATAAAAAAACATTGAATTCCTGTCAAGCCAGGTGGCTTGCATTTTTTAGTGAGTATGATTTCGAAATTAAACACATAAAATGAAAGGAAAACATTGTAGCAGATGCATTAAGACGACATCGACATAAATTGCATTTAGTGCTGATTAGTAATTATGAATATGAATTCAAAGCTTTGTTAAAAGAAGCATTAGTTAATGATGAGAAATATAGGAATTGGATGGAAAAATGTAACCAAGAAAATTTCGTAACAGTAGAAAGTATGTATCAGATTGATGCAAAAGAGTTTTTATGTTTCAAAAACCGAATTTACGTGCCTAATCAGTAAAGTGTTAAACATGTCATCTTTAAAGAATTCCACAATAACCCGTATGGAGGACATCCTAGATATCAAAAATTTATAACAACTCTAAATAAAGATTTGTATTGCCCAGATATGAAAAGAGAAGCAACTGAATATGTGGCTCAATGTTTCACTTATCAACAAGCTAAGGTCACTCACCAACATCCATCCGACTTATTGCAACCTATACCTATACCTGAAAGGAAATGGGAAACTATAACCATGGATTTTATTACAAGATTACTGAGAACAAAAATGCAAAAGAATTCCATTATGGTTGTAGTGGATAAATTAAGTAAAGAAACCCATTTCATACATGTAAAGTCAACTTATAAAGCTGTCAATGTTGCCGATATATTTATGAAGGAAATTTTCAAGCTACATGGTATACCAAAAATAGTGATCACAGATCGTGATGCTAAATTTGCTTCCATATTTTGGATGTCATTATTTAAAGGTATGGATACGAAGTTGAACTTCGGTACAACCTATCATCCGCAAACTGATGGACAAACAGAGCGATTGAATCAGGTCTTGGAAGACATGTTGAGAATGTATATGATGAATCAACCAAGAAAATGGGAGGATTATATTCATCTCGTAGAATTTGCATATAATAATAATTACCAAGCATCCCTCAAAATGAGTCATTTTGAGGTGTTGTATGGTAGGAGATGTAAAGTACCTTTAAGTTGGGGTAACTTGGAGGACAGATTGGATTTAGGGTGAGATATGTTAGCATAAATGGGGGAAATGGTACGACAAATAAAACGAAACTTAAAAGTGGCACAAGACAGACAAAAGAGTTATGCAGGCAAGAAGCGAACAACTAAAGAGTATAAAGTAGGAGAACATGTATTTCTGAGATTCAAACCAAAGAAAAGCAAGCTAAGATTAGGACTTAATACAAAATTGGCACCCATATATGTGGGACCTTTTGAAATTTTGGCTAGAATAGGGCCCACGGCTTATCAATTGGCCTTACCTCCTTATTTAATAATTCATGATGTTTTCCATATTTCTTTGTTAAAAAACTATGTTGTCGATCAATATCATGTTATTAACTAGGATTATGTACATGTGGAACCAGAGGGAAATTTCCACACGGAACCAATATGCAATCTCGATAGGAGAGAAATTCAGCTTCGAAAGCAAAGTAGTGTACAGGTTAAAGTACAATGGAAACATTATTTGGAGGAAGAAGCTACTTGGGAAAGAGAAGAGATTAAGAGATAGAATTTTCCTGCTTTATTTCAAAACTATAATGATACTAATTAAGGACCGAGGACATTGCAAAGTTTTTAGAAGGGGAGGATTGTAATACCCCCTTGTTATTTTTGATATTTTGTTGTCATTTACTTTAATAAAACAAGTAAACTAAATTTTATTTGAATATAATTGAAAATTGAGAGTTTTAATAGTTATACAGTAAATGAACAGAAATTTGGGTTTAAAAATAGTTATCAAACCTCAACATTCTTTACGCAGAGAAGTGGCCAGTGCTAGAGAGAGTTATTTATTTTGTTATAAAAGTCCTAGGCAAGGGAAATGCATGCAAGGGGATATGAGAGATAAGAAAAATAGAAATACCAAAAAGAGCTTCCAGTGATCACAAGAGGTGAAGGCTCTATGGAATGTGTCCATGAAATAGCACAAAGATCCAATGAGCATCTTCAATATGTTAGGATCTGTACTAGAACTACCAATGAGTATAAGAGAATGGTAGGTTTTGGGATAACTTAATCTCTATAGTTACTGGTCGCAACTTGAAGCTGCATGGGAACTATTTTAAACCTAAGGTTCTGGGCAAGGGGGTGGAACTGTATAAGTTTCTTGCTACAGGTTCCAGTGGCAAGGTGGTGTATGGTTGTTAAAACTACAGTTTTTCAGAGTATACATATATGTTTTATATAACAACTCTTAATCTAAGTATCTGCTGTGTGATTAAACTATTTACTCCTATTGATTTTCAATACAGTCATGGTTATACATATTTAGGGTTAATATTTTCTCTATTAATGTTGAATCCCAATTAATATTTCTGTTATGTGAGTATGAGGTTAATCTATTTCAAAGTTATTGTTATATTCTAGTTACAGTAATTATCATTATATCTAAATATGGTTATTTTCATATACAACTAATGTAATCGATTATAGTTGATGATTAAGAATTAACCTTTCTCTTTGACACTATCGATAAACAATTATTTTCTAGCAAAAGTCAAAACAAATGAATTGTGGCATTTCACTTATAACTGGAATATACCCTTCACCAATGATAAATTTCTTTTACATCAAAACGAGTCAAAGAATAAGGTTCAGAGATATATAAAAGAAAACCTAGATAGGTATATGAACCTTCTTTACATTTTAACAATAATAATAATCAACCACGAAACATATAGGGTAGAGAACCTAACCCTAGCTCTCAACCAAATACTTTGTTTGCAGACAAAAGAAACAATATGAGAGTACATGTTATAGAAATATATACAGACAAACAAATGTACACCTAAAGATTCTTACAATGTTGAAATCTCTGAAGAAACAGAGTCACATAATCCATGAGAAAATACACAGCACGATAGATTACAAAATTAAACCCAGTATTAACTTCTCATATATATTAAGTGAAACCTACTAAGAGTAACATATAACCCAATTGAGAATACACTGGATAGAGTTTTTCTTAGAAAACAAAATCCTATTAAGGTTTAACTTTTGGGTGAGTGCATCTTAGCAACCTCCATGGAACTTTTAACTTTTAAGGTTCTGTTTTGTTTAATTATATAATGTATAATGTTTTTACTTTGGTATGTTACACCTCCATGGAACTTCCAAAGTTAGAATCTTGAATAGCTGGACCGTTTATTGTTTTAGGAAATAGTATAATCCATTATGCAGACTAGTATTTGGATCGTGAAAGCTGTGTAAATTTAAATTATTATAAAATAGACAGAACATGGTTTTATTAGTTTTAATTATGAGCTTAGAAGATGTTTTTAACTTTTTAAGGTTATAGTGTAGTGATTGAATCTGGTGCCTATTTAAATTTGCATTAATATATATTTGTTTGTGTATGGTTGATCCAAATTTGAATTAATATTTTTTTCTTTGTGTATGACAAATTAAAATTTAATTCCTCTTTTAAACCTCCATTCTCTTACAAATAACATACAATGCATTGTAAGAAGGTGTGACCCAAACTCATATTTTATATAATTTGTTAGTTTTGTAGTTTCACTTATTTTCTGGGGATGAGATATTGGATTGGGTTGGATTATAATGGTTCTGAGATTTCTCAGTTGGCAGTTGCGTAGTGGTTCTCTTTTGTCTTGCAATGGTCATTGCAATATGAAAATAGGTTGTTATAACTTTATGTGAAAGTTGTGTTAGATATTCATGTATTTGGTCATACTGGATACTGGGCTTGTTTTTGGGTGTTGTTCTTTTGTTTGAGAACCATCGAGATGGAGTGGGAGGCTGGTTGGTTGCAGTTATCCTTGAGCATTTGACTATATATATTTTATGGATTATTGAAGGGTAGGCATGACTATGATCATTTTCAAAGGGTATTAGTTGCTTTCATAATAAACTTGTAGCTTTCTATCTGGATTTCGCTTTGGCTTTGACCAAATGGTAGATTATTGGACAAAAGGATTTTTTATTCCTTTTATTTATGGAAGGTTTTGGCCAAATGGTAGATTATCGGACAGAAGGATTTTTTGATTCCTTTTATTTCTGGAAGTTTTGGAAGGACTTTAATATTTAGTAAAAGAGATCATTGTTTATGAAGCTATTTCTTTGGTTTCTTTATGTTATGGGATATGAAGTTGTTTCTCTGATTGCTTTGTGTGTGAATTAGATTATTAAATGAAGCACTTATTTATAAATAATCTTTTAGTTGTATTGTAGGTTTGGTAGATGGAGTATACACAAGAATGACATATGGCATGCATGAGGCACATAATGTTCATGACATTCTCCTTCACACATTAATTTTGATAAAAGAAATCTCCTCTGCGTTGACTAATTTGTAGTAAAATTGTTGCGATTTCCATATAGGTGAATATCTAAATATACGACAACTTAAATGTTATTCCTATAGCTTGATGTTTTGAGTAATTCGTCTTATTCTCAACGACCAAATCCTCTTTTACCCCATCGATTCACCATATGTTTTCTAGATATAATGATTTATTGAACTTCAATTATCTCATTTAATTTAAATAAGTAAACTGGTGGTGGTGAGCATGTTCATTGTGCTTCATATTGATTGCTTGATATTATATCTCTTGAAATCACGGTTTGTGGTGTGTTGGTTTGTGAAGAAAATTGCACTAGTAGGAGGAGCACTGGCTGGTGTTGCATTGTCTCTCACTGACTCCAACCCTAGGCATGATCGTGTTGTTCAAGCAACAATAACTTGGGGATCCATTGCCACAACTGCTGAGATTTTGAGAAACCTCTTTCATTGAGAATTTGCTTGTTTTGTTTTCCATTTTTCAACTCCAAAAATACAATAAACTCTAGTGTATCAAACTCCAAGTGAATCTAAATAACTATTATTCTTAAATACCATCTCAACTGGTTGGCATGATCCCTTGCATCCCTAGTCATTGTAGATAGGGGAGCTAGATTTAACAAAAACTTGAAAATTTAATGAGGCGCTTTGCAATCCAATGGAGGATTTAGAAATACATTCAGTTCCTTCAACCCATGAAGGGGAGATGATTGAAGTGGATGAAATCCTTTGCAAATTCAAATTCCATACTCAACCCTTAACTTACAAGTGCCCCATTCTTCTCCGCATTTTTTAGCTTAGGGTTTTCATTTTCATTTTTCTTTTATTTCTAGAGAGATAGCCTTTGCAAGACCTTTAATCCCTCCACTCCCTATCATGATTTGCACTAGTGCGAGCTGGGATGTATGGCCATGCATTGCACCAAAGGATACTATTGGGATAGTCCAACACTCGGCTTAGTTCTTTGACACGCGACGTTGCACTTGTTGGAAGAACTGCTAAGTATGGAAACATTGATATATTTGGAGAGAAATGTGCACACAACACACTCTAGGAGAATGCCCAACACCTGACCTATTGACCTCGTTTTCCCATTATTGTTATAGTTGGCTACCAACAAGAGTGTGTATAGAGGGGTTTCTCTAGTAGAGTATAAGCGATGGATAGCAGCATGAGTATGGTTGTATACAAAGTCTTCAACTTTGAGCACTCTATAGATATGTTGCACTCAATCCCCTGTTCCAAAATCTCACCCCTAAATCTTACCTACTCGTTGTCTTTTCCTGACTCCTGATGACATGATTGACTAATGTCTGTGCTAACCTGCATAGGTACCGATGAGACTTATGACCGACCAAGCTTCAACGCTATGAGAAACTTTTCTGTTTTGACTTGAAGGCTGCTACTGATACATTCCCGATAATTAGTCTAAAGCCTTCAATATAAGAAAAAATATTTATTGATATTATTATTGTTATAGACCGAGATATGTTTAGAGAATGAAGGACTGATATAGATCTTGAGATAAGGGCATAAAATCTATGTGTATCATTGTTCAATATATTTTCTAAATAAAATTACATATAATCTTTCATTCTTTATACTTTTAGTTGTTATAAAAATAGGGATTACTTATTGTACAACATATGTTGAAATGCTCCCATGTTTTACATGAATAATATGTATTTTGTTTTGATAAATAGCAGCTTAATTTAATATGTATTTATTTTAATCTCCAAACATATGTAAATATTTTAATATTAAGATTTTAGTTGGTAAGAAACAGTAACCCTACGAGAAAAAAATGGTATATTTTGTTGTACAAAAAGATTAATTTATTTTTATAACTCCAAGCCCGTTTTATTTGTAAGATATCGGTGCTGAGAAACATATTAAACAAATAAAATGTTTCTACTTCTAAATAGATTTATAATGTATACATTTTAGATATAATAAGGATTATAAAGAAACTCTTAATTATTTAGTCTTACATCTAAGATGGTGATTTTCATAGTAACAGATAAATGCCACAATTTCGTTATCTGGAATCAAAGTCTCATCAAATTTCAATCCATTCGAGCCATTACAATAGGGTCTAACCCAAGATTAAAATACTTGTAATAGGTCCTTCACTAGAGTAATTCATGTAGTATATACATTTCAACAACACGTCTCATAGGTAGTGATAACAATTGTTGGTTTACTTTCAGATTTGTTGAAAAATGAATCTTATATTTCATTACTACATATAAATATACATAAAATTGATTCATCAAGTGCAAAAAAACAACTCCTAAAACAATTGTTTCCATCGCAAAAAAATCCTGCTCGTAGCTAGCCGTAAAGTTGTTCACAATGTCAAGGACATTGCCACCACGTGGCTCTTGTTACTTTCATTTTCAAGGACAACTGGTTGAGGATAACATTTAAAATGAAAAACAACATTACACTACATTGTTGATTTTTACTTATTACTAAGATTAAGCTAAGCTCCCCATTATCATCAGTGAATAATTTTTAAAATGAAAGCATCATTGCAATGTGTTACCTTTCAACTCTCTTCCATGCACGTCGATATAATATTCAATTGGAATGCCTCGACCTATATACAATTCCCCATGACTTATATCTAAGAAATGCACAGACAATAATCCATTATGATAGGCCGAATCAACATTTGAGCGTTAGATAAGTACGAGCGCTAAAGGATAACAAGAAGGGGTAGCCAATGAGGGAATAACACCAAGGGAAAGAGTCATTTGACTCAATAAAACATTAAACAATGTGTTTCTCCTAGGGAATCGAAATCTAGTTATAAGAACAACACCTTCTTGTTGATTAATTTAAGGAAATCACATTCCCTTAAGAGAGATCGACGTAAATTCTAGGGTGCGAATATCTCAAGGGAAATCCCATTCCTTGTGAGAAAATCACATGGTAGACTCCCAAGTGTCATTAGTTGATTTTTGTTACCACAAATATTGGAGAGATAATTGAACGAGGGAATTTTGTTAACATAATTTATTGTTGAAAGAGAGATGGTTGGGCAATAGAGGAATGGTATTCCCTCCAATTCATATGCCAACTCCACCAATGCTGACAAAACCAGTGTTGTGGCTAGGGAAGNTTAACATAATTTATTGTTGAAAGAGAGATGGTTGGGCAATAGAGGAATGGTATTCCCTCCAATTCATATGCCAACTCCACCAATGCTGACAAAACCAGTGTTGTGGCTAGGTAAGTGAGCCTCATTGATTTTATAGTTAGTGTCATTTATGATGCTTTTCATGCCATCAATGTCATTAGTGATGTCATTGATGCGGGCTCCACCATTTTATTTGTTGACGCTGGTGATTTTTCCTAATGTTGAGACAGTTGGTGTTGGTGCCATCATGATTGCTTTACTAGTCGATCACATCAAGAAGGCATGCTTGAGTTCTACAAAGGATGCATGACTATTATTTCCATGCACTTCAGTTTTGAACTTCATTTGTTTCAAACTACTGATTTGGTGCCTTGAACATATCTCATCTAGACTAGATTTGTTGAGCTTTGAGTTATTATTGTTAGGATTATTAATCCTCCCTTGTCCAATTTGGTCATATGTCTAAATCAGGAGTCATGTCTAAATCGGGAGTCCACCCAGACTACTTTTAGTCACTAGCACCATTGGGTCCACTTGGCCTAATTGGGGCACATGTTCCAGTTACTAAAGTGTGGGGAACACTAATTGAGGCCTACTGCCACTGATTGCACTTGCATGCATCAGTTTAGGAGCCTCCTAGACCAATCCCTACAATTTAGGAGCCACTAGGAGTGTTGATACCAACCAAGGTCAGTTGAGTTGAGTTGGTGACTAGTCAAGCTAAGTTAGGAGTCAGTTACATTCAGTTCTAGTCCTATACATTTAGTTAGCGCTAGGTTTGCATGGTTGCATGTAGGATAGGTGCATTTCTCACCTACCACAGTCATTTATCCTCAGTCAACACTAAAGTAGACACTTGAGTTGTGCTTTAGAATTCCGTCAAACTCTGGTAATGGTTTAGACAAGGTCAGTTAACTATTGAGTCCTCCGACAGTGATTTAGACAAGGTCTTAGTTACCTAAAGTCAAGTAGAATCTAATCAATTTGAATTTCCTCATGTGGATTTGAATTACATGTGTCTATTTAAGCCATTGTACTTCATTGTAATTACTATCTAATTACTCTTTGATTAATGAAAAGCATTCACAGCTGCAAGCCATTTTGGCATTGTTTCATTCTTCAATAACTGAGTAAATTGTGTGATGTATCCTATGAGTTATGTGTTTGTCCACAGATCTATGTTCTCAATTTAATATGGTATCAGATCCTCGGCTGCTCAATCCACTTCTCCTCCTTGGATCTCCTACTGGATCATTTTTTAGCAAAATTGCTCCTTAGAGCTCTACACTAGAAGCAAAAGGTTTACCACTTAATACCCCAAGTTAAGGAATTGTTGATCAAGCTTGCTTGATCAATTATGTTGGGTGTGATGAAAACCTTAAATGTGCAGGCTGTCAACCTTACGGTGCCCCTTTTGTGTTTTTGCAGGTACAACTTCAAATGGCTTCATTAATTATGGATTCATCAGTTCCTCTTTTCACCCTATTCACAAACTATTCAGAATGGAAGATGAAGATGATTGCATCTATGAAGAGACAAGATCTCTATGAGGTGTCTATTGGACTTGGTGAAGATTCCTTTGAGAGAGAGGATGAATTTCTAAATGAATGTGATGCAACTTATGGAACAATGTGTATGGCCCTTTCTCCTATCATGCGCTACCTCAAAAGATCCGTTAAAAACCTAAAGGATCTCTGGAAAATATTGGACAGAATCTTTGGAATGATTGATGAGGATCATAATAGCACTTTGGAGAGCATATCCAGCACCATAAGCATCCTTGATCCAAAAATTTCGGCCTCCACTCTCTCTGATGAAGTTGTTCAAGATGAAGAAGAAGCAGAAGCTTCTACACAGTCAATTCGAATTGAAAACAGTCTCCTTGCAATGACTTCTTCTCTTGATGCTCCAAAAGTTTATGAGATATTTGATATCTCATCTCCTCATATGGCTGAAACAGAAGAATACATTCAAATCTCTGATATTGAAGAAAAATATTGTTGCACTTCTATGCAAACATTCATCGGTGACTTTCCTTTGAATTCTGTGCAAAATTTGCTAGTAATTTCTTCTGAAAGTGAAAAGAAATTTGATTTTTCTCCCTCTAATGTTGCTGCTGGTGTGCAAATATGTATTACCTTGGATATTTTGGAATAAATATCGGATTACCAAAGCGATCCATTCGCTCCCCATGATCTAGATCTTCCGGCAAAATCCTGCAGGATTGCATGCACCAAAATTCAGAATTTTGAAGAAGAAGAAAGTTGTGCATCCATCAACTCGGTTGACCATTTCTTTGGATCTTATATGAACCTTATTGGATCTGATATGATCTTATTTATATCTGATCTTATATTGCTTGGTTTAATATTTCAAATTCATAATCTTTCAATATTGCTTGTAGTTGTTCTCATCAACAATGTGAAGAAACAAGTACCGCAAGTCTCCTACAAAATTGTTGCTGGGGATTTGATTTGATTTCATAGTTTTGGATCTGTTGTGAACCTATTTAGATCTTATTTACTTTTTGATCTGATATTATTTGGTTCATATTTTAAAATCCAAGAGCTTTCAGTCATGCTTGTAGCTGCTCTCACCAATTCCGGTGTGAAAAATCAAGTACCGCAATTTCTCTTCAAAACTGCTGCTGGGGATTTGGTGTTAGTTTCCCCTTATGAGGTTGCTAATATATTATTTTGTGATTCATTAGCTATTTCAGAAGCTATATCAGACTATGGAACTCAATAATTCGCTCTCAACAATCCCAGGGCTTCTCTACCTTTGGTCACATGCTCAACTCCTCACAGAACTAGTAAAGAGGAAGATTTTCTACATGCACCTAGACACTTGCTCCTAACACTTGGGGCTATTTTTACCGCTCATGGTTTGTTGTTCATGGCTGCAACATATAAGTTTCTTGAGTGTTCCCCACATGTTCTGAATCCTCAAGAACCTTTTCTCACTTATCAATTGATTTCAGTTGCTCTAAATGGGTCTCGTCTTCATCCAGCAGTTGTCTATATTTTTTATTTAGTTGAACATATCATTCTTCTTCCAAAGAGGAAGATTCCTCCAGAAATAATGATGGAGAGGTTCACATGCTAGGCCCTAGGATACCTGTGCACAGAAGAACTAGATTGATCCTGATTCTACCTGCTTAATTGGAGGGGGGGCTTTTTTCCCCATCTCCTTGTATTGAGGAGTTACTTTACTTTACTTGATGTAATGGGTGACCTATGGTCTTAGTTACCAGGGCCCACATATCGTCCAAGTTAGCATTCACGGGGGGTGTTAGGATTATTAATCCTCCCTTGTCCAATTTGGTCATATGTCTAAATCAGGAGTCATGTCTAAATTGAGAGTCCACCCAGTCTATTTTTAGTCACTAGCACCATTGGGTCCACTTGGCCTGATTGGGGCACATGCTTCATTTACTAAAGTGTGGGGAACACTAATTGAGGCCTACTGCCACTGATTTCACTTGCATGCATCAGTTTAGGAGCCTCCTAGACCAATCCCTACAATTTAGGAGCCACTAGGAGTGCCGATACCAACCAAGGTCAGTTGAGTTGAGTTGGTGACTAGTCAAGCTGAGTTAAGAGTCAGTTAGATTCAGTTCTAGTCCTCTACATTCAGTTAGCGCTAGGTTTTCATGGCTGCATGCAGGAGAGGCGCATTTCTCACCTACCACAGTCAATTAGCCTCAGTCAACACTGAAGTAGACACTTGAGTTGTGTTTTAGAACTCCGTTGAACTTCGGTAATGGTTTAGATGAGGTCAGTTAACTATTGAGTCCTCCGATAGTGGTTTAGACAAGGTCTTAGTTACCTACAGTCAAGTAGAGTCTAATCAATTCGAATTTCCTCATGTAGATTCGAATTGCATGTGACTATTTAAGCCATTGTACTTCATTGTAATTACTATCTAATTACTCTTTGATTAATGAAAAGCATTCACAGCTGCAAGCCATTTTTGCACTGTTTCATTCTTCAATAACTGAGAAAATTGTGTGATCTATCCCGTGAGTTGTGTGTTTGTCCACAGATCTATGTGCTAAATTTAATAATTATCCTTTAAAACCTTTTGTTGGTAGAATTGATGCTTTAAATCTATTTTTAGATCGAGTGGATTTGAAATATATGTAGGACTTATTTTGTTAAACATATTGATTGTTATGAACATAAATAATCAATAAACACAAAAAAATAATAATAATTAATAATTAATAATAATATTCCATAAAGAACAAATATAATAAATGTGTAATGACTAAGAGATGATGAGATTACAAATAAGAGGGCCTCTATATATATAATCCTTAAAAGGAACTTTGTTGATTCTTCAGAAAGAGTTGCATCCATTATTATGATTATTATTTATTGATTTTGTGCTTGTTGATTCTCGATGCTAAAAACATCGGCCTCAAGGTTGAATCCTTTGTATTTATAATCCCATAGGGTTTGAGACAATACATTTAAGCATTATTCTATTATCTTTTCCGTGTTAAGCATGGATATTTAATTTCAATTCTAAGGCTAAAATTAAAAGGCATGCTAAAATTATGCCTCAAAATCATTTTCTAAAGCTACAAGGATGGATTTTTGACCTAGAATAATTTTATGAACCTACAAGGATGGATATTTAATGTTAAAACCAAGTAAAGAGTCACACTCAAATAACATATGATCAACAAAGACAAAAAGCATAAAAGGAAATGAAAAGACAAACTTATACAACATGTATGGTAAAAACCCCTCATCCAAGCATATATTTGTTTCATCAATTTACATAACCATTTGTTTCTCATTTCATCATTGTCAAAATAGAAGCAATAGCAATGGCATTTGAATTGTGTACCTATAGGGAAATAGGGATGGATTGCATAAATCATGCATCGATAATAACAAGAGTTGGATCCATCCTGATAGTGAAAGCCAAAAAATGAGCTTAAGTATGCCATGGATTAAGCAGTACAGTACGATGGATTAGTTAAGCCAAAAAATGAGCTTAAGTATGCCATGGATTAAGCAGCACAGTACGATGGATTAGTTAGTATAATACATTGGTGCAACAACAAAACTCATGAAGCTTCAAAATGCATTAATAATGATAAGAGATAGAACCATGAAGGTGGTGCATAGGATCTCAGAATATAGAGGGAGTTAATTGATGTCAGAGGTTGAGATAGAGGGGTAACTTGGAAAAGATGGCATATTGAATTAAATGTTAAATCAATGCCAAGCCAAGTGGCTGTTTAAATGTGGTATAATAAACTTTTCTATTATCACCCCAAATATTTCAAACAATTGAATGGTAGTGAAATATTTGAAAACTTTGAATATTGTTACCACATAAACCATGATTTTGTGAAGTTTGGTAAAAATGGAAAAACCTTTAATGCAAAATAATAAACGATCAACCTAGATAATAAGCAGTCAATGTTGAATTGAATACAAGTTACACTACGTGTTGACACGTATAATACGTATATGTACAAACATATGAAAGGAGTATGAGACCAAAAAATATTTTAAAGAAAAAAATCACAGCTACTTCCCTTTATGAGAACATCATATGGGCAAAAAATTAGGTGATCAAAGAACATGGAAATTTTGGGTTTCTTTATTTTGATTTTTTAGTAGGTACATTGGCTCACCCTTCTAGAAATCAATATGGGTCTTAGTGCTTATAAGATTCTCGACATTTTGATTTTTTTTATGCACTCAATTTTAGCAATGGAGATGTGTGCCCTAACTGATCTATGGCATGTAATTTTCCATAATCCTATAATATATATGATGCTTTAGATGGAATTATCCCTACTAATAGACATGGATTATATTTCTAGAGTCTAGGAAAGAGTGTGCCCCACTTCAAATCAAGACATTGTATATTTTTTAATATTGATGCATTAATTTTGTCATTATTATAGTCGATGTTAGCATCAAAATCCACTTGCCAATTTTTTTTATTATCTTCCACCAAAATTGCACAAAATTTGCCTAGCCTCATATCAACGTCAATTTCAATCTAGTGTACGCTGTGGAAGATCTTCATCTTTGATAGCAAAATCTGCATATTTGCACAAGCATTCACTCCAAAAAGTTTAAACTTTTGATAGTGAAATGGGTGGATTTTAGAAGAACTTGTTGCAGAATGTCCAAAGTCCTGGTAGCAAGTCTCATTCAGTACAATACTAATTCATAAACTACATGTCCACATGTGCATATGGGATTTTGAGAGCCTTCAAGTTTCGAATATGGACTAGCTCATGTTCTCACAATCTCCAAGTAAGATCCATCTTGTTACTATGGTTTCTTATTAGTGTCAACTATCTTAGGTTATGTGGATTGGGACCTAGGGTCGCCTCTGCCCTAGAACTATGCTATATTTTGGTTTATTCCATGTATCTATCTTGGTTCTAGGAGAAAATTTCTTAGAGGTCTACAGTAGTTCAGATGTGGTTTTAACGCTCTTTGGAGCCAACCATAGTCTTCAATATTCAAGTCTATCAATTCTGAATTCAACTTGCATCCTAGTCAAGGAATTTGACAGGGGACTTCTTAGTTTAATGCACTTATGTCACAAGGAATTAAATTCTAGAATGTTCATTTGGGGTCCTGTTTTCCTTCCAAGCTCTTTTGAGACTAAGCTTTATTGAGACGAAGATATCCCTTCATGTCCTACTATTTGGGGTTCAATATAAAAGGTGACACCTTCTCTTTTACCAACATAAATGAATAGTAGCTACTTTGCTTGCCAAGGAAACATTAATAAAATTAGAAGGTTCCTTCACCAATAATAAGATCTCATTAATGGTAACAAAACCTCAATTTTCTTGGTCACTACTAGGTGTTCCCATGAAGATGGGTAACACTTTTTGGCAATACGTGGGTGCATATTGTATAAAACGTTAGCTCGATCGAGGTTTATTTAATCCCTTGCTTGACATTTCAAAAGATCAATTGAGGATTTAAATAAACCTTGATCAAGCTTCTTCCAATAGCTCGATCGAGGGTTCAAATAACCCTTGATCAAACTATTGGAAAAAGTTTCGGTTAGGAAATAACTCGATCGAGCTATTTTCTACGCTACTTTGAAATTTAAACAAGAATATAATGCATATTATGAAATTATAATATTCAAGTATCTCAATATCTCGATTATGATATTAATTAGTTTGATCAAGCTACTATTTCCTAGATCATTTTGAAATGGAATCCATAATGAAAATATATGATTTAAAAAAAATAACAATTTTTTTTCAAGTAGAAAAAAACAGTACTTTTGTTATTCTTCACGAATCAAAAAGTACATCTTTAGGCTGTTCAAAAAATGAAACATTGACTCTAGAATATACAGCTCCAGAGGAATCCACTTCCATCAAAATATTTACCCCATATATACAAAAAATATATAACAATCTATAATTATAAATATACAATTACAATACTAAAAATAAAAATAAAAATGTAATATAAATAAAGAAGTTTTGGGACATAGAAACAAAATAATAAATGCAAATTTACCATGGGTTGCCAAAACCATGGGCCATACACAACTAACAATAAATATGTGCTAAGCTAATTTGTTGTTAGTGATTTGTGGCCCATGCTTTTGACAATCCATGGTATTGAATTATCTTTATTATTTTGTTTGTACCTTCCAAAACATCTTTATTTGTATTATATTTTTCTTTTTCTTTTTACTATGTAATTATTATTTAAAATTATAGATTGATATATTTTTTAACTATTTTATTTTAATTATGCATTACATTTCAAAGTGATCTATTAAATAGTAGCTCGATGGAGCTAAACATAAACTGAGTTTAATAGCTCGATCCAACTATTGAAATATTCAAATATTATATTTTTCACAATATGCATTATATATTATTTAAATTCAAAGTAATGTAGAAAATGGCTCGATAGAGCTATTTTCTCAACCATGGGTAAACCCTCGATCAAGGTATTTAAAAAGTTCTTCAAATCCTCGATTAAAGGTTTTTGAGACCTCAATCGAGCTAATAGGTCCATCAAGGGATTTATAAACATGCCTTTAATGCTCTTTTTTACAAATGTAATTTAACTGACCTCTTTGTCAGGCATAAACCCTATCATGGGATGCACCTTAGGTGGTAAACTTCATGTCAACGGATTCGTCAACGAGTCAACTATCCACTGGCATATAATTTAAGAATTTTTGACTAGATATGATTTTTTTTAACTACACTTAAAAACCTTGTCCATAACTTCAAAGCAACTAAAAAAAATCTATAACCTAAAAATTAAACAACCGAAATTTTTCAAAAATTATATACGCCCCACATTGACCCATCCTCTTAAAAAAGCATACATTTATCATAAAATTATTTTAAATGCACATAAGCCACTTGCTAACTTTTCCTGAAATTTATAAGAACAAACCTTTCATTAAATGCAATTTTGATGTATTAAATGATATTATTATTATTATTGTTTAAATATAATTGGAAACACAACATAATTCTTTACAAAAACAAATTTTATTGCATGTCAAAATTCATTATACATATATGACTTTTAGGGGATTCAATTTATAATAAATGAGTAAAATATCACATTTTCACTGTCAGTTTTGGCCAAAAAGTGATACCCATCTTAAAGGATTCACCCTACTAAAATTCATTAGGTAAAACATCAACAAGTTTTCCAAAATGCAATCATGAATAATTTGGTTTAAAAAAAAACAAAATCGAGATTTAGAGGAAGAATGCACAAATTTGAAAGTCATGGTTATAACAACACTCAACAAATGCTCATGTTCTTCAGCATCAAACTTAAACGCCTCAATGGTTCCTTTTCCATGGTGTTCAACGAAGAAAAAAATAGAAAAACAGTCACTAATTGCATGAAGATATGAACATGGATATATAGGTATCAGTCCTCTCCAATCATGGCTAGGTTTATGCTTTATGTAAATGTGTCTTTCTTTAATCATGTAATTGCATATGTAGTGCAAATGACATCTATTTTTTTTAATTTACTTTGTTTGTATACCTACTTCATGTTTTGCTTGTAATGCAAAGCATATAGTTTCTAATATGATATCATTTTATAGCAACATTTTTTGGATTCAAGTATGGTCTTTACTACTACACTCAATCACTCGAGCTAACCCACATGTTTATGTATAAATTATTCTATCAAAGTATAAAAACATTTATTCATTCTAAAGAATGAAGACGAATGGGAAAACCTTGAGTCAAGTATGGCAATGGAAAATATGAAGTACGGTCCTCTCCAAGTATATCCCACCTGCAATTTACATAATACCGAAATGTTATTACTTTTATTAAATCTTAAATTTATTGGATTATCTACTAAAATAAAAATAAAAGAAATATACAAATAATATATTTTGTTACTTTACTTGAACTAATGTTTTCTTCTAAAAAACAATTTTTATGACCATAAACTAAAGTTGTATTTAATGTAAAATATGCGAAAAGAGAAAAACAAACCTAAATCTAGTCAAAAATATGTGAAGGAAAAGAGACAACTCAAGTTTAGCCAGATGAAATCCTGGGCATAGCCTAGCCCCACCTCCAAATGGTGTAAATAAAGCGTTATTTGATACATCCTGCAAATATGATTAAGTTTAATTACCTTAATAATTTATAAGCACATTTTAAATTCATATGACATCATAAAGATTACCCTACTTGATCAAGTTCCCATCGCCATGGGTTAAATTTGAGAGCTTCTTTGTAGTTGTTTTCATGTAGATGTGTTGCCGTCAAAAATACAAAGACCATCCATCCTTTTGGAATGATATAATCTATAAAAATAGTTTAACAAAATTATATTAATATCAATATTCATACTAAATAAAAATATTTGAAAAATACATATAATAGATTTATTATTGAACAATACCTTTCACTTTAATGTCTTCCTTAACTTCTCTAAATACTCCCGGACCAAAGTTACCTAATCTAAGTGTTTCATTTATAACCTGTAAAAAATAAATAAAATTAATGTCTAAATTGCATAATAAACTTTTCTTATGATGAAATTAGATAAAATTTACATTAAAAAAACAATAATTTACATACAGATTGAGTAAATTTCATTAATTTATAATCATCCCACACTAACTTCTCATGAGGCCCTTTGCTCTTTAATATACCATCATGCTCTTCCTATCAAGACAACATAAAATATATCATTATGTAGCAATATAAACCAGAGCTTTTAATAGACTTAGACAATTAGAATTAGAAAAAAACTTTACATACAGTCATATGTTCCAATGAGAAACTCAATATCAAATATGATGTCAAAAAATTAGAAACAAGAAGCTATACATACCTTCATTTGCTCCAAAGCTTGAGGACAATAAGTGAGAAACTTGATAGCAAATGTCATGGCTCTGGATGAGGTTTCATGTCCAGCAAAGAGTAAAAATAAAATGAAGTCACAAATAATTTCATCAGAAAGGGATCCTTCATCCAAAAGTTTTGCTAACAGATCATTATGAACAACTTGCGGATGATTCCTTCTCTCTTCTATTATTTCATAAATCTTTTTTATAAGAAGTTGTCGAGCCTGCATCACAAAATAAAGTTATTTTAACTTATTAAATTTTCTTAACAAAGTAAATTAGCATAGATTTATATTGAATCTAGATTTCAAACATTTATATAGATCAAGAAATTCATTGAGGTCATCAATAAAATATATATATATAAAAAAGAAAGTTGATCTTTTTAAAACAATTGAATCAGCACATTTTCGCCAGAAAGATGATTATCATGGTGGGTGATGTGAACCACCAGCAACACTCCCATCATTATTGATAATGATGATGTCCCACCAGAAGATTGACCAGGTTCGCCTTCCTTTAAGTTTCAGACTATCTGCCTATTATGGTCTTTTGTAAATTTTGTAAGCTATTATTTTGACCCTACCAGGGAGTATGATAGAATTAGACAGCAGAATCACTCTATAGGTAATCTTTTTAAGCTTCAGACTATGTGCCTATTATGGTCTTTTTGTAAATTTTGTAAGCTGTTATTTTGACCCTACCAGGGAGTATGATAGAATTAGACAGCAGAATCACCCTATAGGTAATCTTCTTAAAAAATTTGTGGACAATCTGCAAATGCAAGCTAAGTTTTACAGCTTGGTGATAGAATTAGACAGCAGAATCACCTTATAGGTAATCTTCTTAAAAAAAATTGTGGACAATCTGCAAATGCAAGCTAAGTTTTACAGCGTGGTCTTTCTTCAGAAAAGGATGGATATTTACATCAAAGCGAACTCTGTATCTCTATTTTTACCAAATTAATAGAAAGAATCCTTAAAAAAACCCATCTCCCCACACTGGATTATAGCGAAATGATGTATCTATTACTAATAACTAATTTATTTTAAAAAAACTAACATTTTAAAAACAAATTAATAGACCTTCATCCCCTTTGCATAGGTGGAACCTGGGAATTTAATAGGAATGGCAATCACTGCATTGGTGTAGTCAATGAATAATTCGCAAATCTCGCTTGTTTCTTTGGATGGAGATAAATCCAGCAGTTGTTTAGCCATCAAGTTGAGAACCATCTACAACAACAAACCAAGCAATCAAACTCAAACGAATCTAAAAATATCCTGCCTTCAAGTTGAGAACCATCTACAACAACAAACCAAGCAATCAAACTCAAATGAATCTAAAAATCTCCTGCCTGATGGTGCACAATTTTTTTTTCAAGTAAACAAGTTGAATCTCACGTGCCTTGTGACTCTCGTTTTGCAGAGCAATTTCCTTCATTTCTGCCCATCTATCCAAGGTGGAGTGCACGAGACTCTGAATCTCTTCCATGAAATCAACTTTGAGCCTCTCAAACCTCAGCAAATTTACAGCTATTCCATGGAGCTTCCTCTGGAGATCGCCATGCACTGAAAGAAGCCCATAGTTGCCTATCAAAGTCTTCAGAGACTCTTGGTAGTGGGCTTCAAAGAGCCTCCCCTCGTTTTGCAAAACAAACTTGTTAAACTGGGGATCTGCTGATACAACCGCCTGGCGTCCAAATAAATGAGATATGAAAATGTCCGAATTATACCTGCAATTTTTTTCCATTGCATCAAGAAGAAGATCTAGAAATACTTATATAAACAAAAACCAAACAATAATCATCCTGCTGTAGTGTTGTGACTAGTTGGATCAATCATCTATTTAGTGTTGTGAGTAGTTGGATCAATCATCTATTTATCAATTCTGTGACTAGTTGGATCAATCATCTATTTAGTGTTGTGACTAGTTGGATCAATCATCTATTTAGTGTTGTGAGTAGTTGGATCAATCATCTATTTATCAATTCTCTATTCAAACCACATCTTTCAGACCACATCATTAATTGCTGCACTGCAAAATACTTATACAAAAACACACATAGAGACAGTAAAAACTTATCTTACCTTTTCTGTCTTTCGTCAACGAATTTTCTGGGATGATTGCTGGTCATGGAGCGATAATAACTGAATGATTCGCCAATCAGCGGCCATCCAGTCGACCCAGGAGGTAGACAGGCCTCCTGATTCTCACCATTATGAGTCCTTCGTGTGCCATGAATATTCCACCACCTGTGAACCAGGTGGAGGAGCGCTACCACTGCAGTGAACACCACCAACACTAATGATATTTGTTCTGCCATTGGCGCGGCCGTTGTTATTGGTATCAGCATGTATTGATTCTGACAACTGGGCGAGTAGCTGAAATTACACAGCTAGAATGGCTATCATCCTCTAAGGGTGCATTGGTTTCAATATATGATTGTCAATATAAAATCCAAACCTTATCTTTTTATTGGTTTCAATAAAAAAATCCAATGCTTATTTTTTTTATTGGTTTCAATAAAAAAATCCAAAGCTTATTTTTTTATTTGAGAAGAAATTTGGATATAATAAAATCAATTCTTCATTTTGTAAGATACCAAAATCTGTCTTCACATGGAAATTTCACAATATTCCAAAGTTTGTTCCCTTAACCCATTTTGACTTTAAACTTTATTCCTAAAGTTGTCTCCATATAAAGGTTTAATTTGTTAGTTTTCATAAATTTAAAAATGTTAATTATTATTTTTATTGGCACACGTTGTAAATGAATTTTGCTTTAAAAAATATGTTTTTCAATTTAGTTTGGGATAAGTTGTAGAAATGGTGAGGGTTACGATTAGGTTATCCATTTTAACATAGCATTTATGAAAGGTTGACAAGGATCCAATTTGTAAGGTTGTAAATTGTTGGAAATATTGTTGCTATTGATCTTAAAGATAAGGAGAGACTACACATGTTCAAGATGAAGATGAAGATGAAGATTGTTGGAGATATTGTTGTCTTTGATGAGATTGCAGATATGTTGATGCCCTAATGAAAATGAAATATGGTCCTAACACGAAGGCCCCTATACATAAGAAATAGGAAATTGGGACCACTAGATGACCCTGATAGATGCAGAAGAAATAGGAAACTGGGACCACCTGATGGCCTTAACAAGAAGCCTCAAATGTAGAGGTAGCCCCTACAGAAGTTGGGTCCACATGATGGCCTTGATGAGAAGCTCTAATGATGGTGGGAAAATGAAGATAATGATGTGTACCCCACTTACCCAATTGTAGAGCCAAGCAAACCAAAGAAATACGAAGAAACTAGACAACATGACCACCTTGTGGGGAAAGGAGGTCGCCTTGCAAAAATGAGGAGTCAACATAACCATGCCCCTTGACAAAGGGAGAGGTTGATTGGTCTTGAAGTCATTGAAGACAAGGTATGTGCCCACCTTGTGAAGAAAGAAAAGGGTTTGAAGGGGCAAGCACCCCCATGTGGCTTCTTCAACATCTATGCCCTAGAAGAAGAGGGATCCCATAGAAGCACCCTAGAAGAAGAGGGATCCCCTAGAAGCGCCCTAGAAGGGTATAAATAAATGGAGCACTTGATCCTCATTCACTCATCCAAGGCATGGAGATATCATAAGAGAGGCACACTTGTGTAAAGTCTTCTAGCATTTAAAGAAGTGGGTGAGTAAAGATCAAATATCATTCCAAAATGGGAGAGTTCCAAGTCATCTTGGGATTTTTGCTATAACTTTTGTTCTAGAACATTTCAATTCATGAAACTGGGAGGAGACGAAAAAGAGATATTGAAGTACATTTGAACCGAGTTTCAGATGTTGGTTCACTATGTTTTCGTAGATATGACCTCGAAAAGTTAGGGTTTTTTAATGGTCCTGAAATCAACTTTGAACATATCAGTTTGACATTTTCACTAAAACTTTTGTTCTAGGACATTTCAAATTATGAAACTAAGAGAGATAGAGGAGATACGTTGAAGTACCTATGCTCTAAATTTCAAATACAAGTTCGCTATATTGTGAGAGATGTGACCTCATAAAGTTAGGGTTTCTGAGTGATCCTAAAACCAACTTCAAACATGTCAATTTGAAATTTTCGCTATAACTTTTGTTCTAGGATTTTTCAAACTGTGAAACTGGGAGGAGATGGAGAAGAGATCTTTGAAGTATATATGGTCTAACTTTAATATTTTGGTTCACTATATTTTCGAAGATATTACCTCAGAAAGTTAGAGTTTCTGAATGATCCTTAAACCAACTTCAAACAGGTAAATGTGACATTTTCACGATAACTTTTGTTATATAATGTTTTAGATAGTCAAACTTGGAGGAGATGAAGGAGATATCCCGAAAAACCTATGCTCCATGTTCAAGATACTAGTTCGTTATATTTTCAAAGATATGCCCTTTAAATGTAAGGGTTTCTGAATAGTATGAAACGGATTTGAAAGTTGACTATGGAGCACACTTCAGACATGCTAAGAAACATATTTATAGTAGATTATGAAGTAGATTAGAGGTAGATTATGAAACAAATCAAAGGAAAATTATGAAGCAGATAAGAGGAAGATTATGAAACATATCAAAGACGGATTATAAAGAAAATATGAGGCTGATTGTGAAGCAAATCTGAGGAATATTTGAAGCAGATTATGGAGTAGATTTAGGCGGGTTATGAAGCATATTTGAAGATAATTATGTGGTACTCTTTGAGGTGATTATGTCAACATTATTGTATCTGATTCTTCAATAGGTTGGTGCCTACATATTACCAAGTTGGTACTTAGTTGAGAGATTGGTGCCTACATATTGTTGAGTTGGTGCTCAGTTGAAGAGATTGGTGTCTCCGGTAGGTTGGCTCCTACAGATTGTTGTGTTGGTTCCCAGTTGAGGATATTGGTGTCTCTAGTAGGTTGGTTCCTACAAATTGGTGAGTTGGTGATGAATTGATGATATTGATGTCTTTAGTAGGTTGGTGTCTACATATTGTTGAGTTGGTGCTAATTTGACGGGATTGTTTTCTCTAGTAGGTTGGTGCCTACAAAGTTTGTAAGAGTAGGTTGGTGGTTATATGAATTTATAAAGATAAACCTTTGTGGTCATATCTCGAAAGGGTTTCCACATTAAACTATGTGTACTGTGATTTGATTTTATGTGTATTTATTGTTTCAAAGTAAATGAATGATTGATGAATGTTTAAAGTAAAAAAAAATATCGTATACTAATTCACCCCCTGCCTCGATATAAGAATAAGTTCAACACATACCTTCTTCAAGTTTTGGTTTTTAAATTATGTATTTTATTCTCACATGATGCAAATGAACTTTTAGTTTAAAAAATAAATGTTGGTCTTTCCATTCATTTTTTGCTAAATTATTTCACATGTGTTCAGTGGATGCTACAACGAGTGTGGATACATCTTAATTAATAACTTATAAGGGTCAAGAGGGGTCCAATCAATTCAGGTGCAAACTTTCCTCAAATTTTTCTCCCTCAAATTGTACTCTTTATTCTCACTTTTTTTTTTTGTAAAGTTGCATGTTCTATTAAGATGAAAAAACAAAAGTTACAGGTGTGGCAAAAACTAGAGGAGGCCGCAGGTGGTGAAACCACCACTCAAGCCATTCAAAAATACCGAGCAATCTGTTGAGGCTATTACAGAAAGAGTCTAAAGGCTTAGGAAGCCAAAAACATCCGAGATTACATTCATTTAAACTATTTATCCTGTCATCCAAGAAAACCATAGCTGCAACTGAAATATCCACATATAAGAAAAAGAAATGAAAACACAGTCCGAACTGGGGGGAGATCGTGACGCCGCTAAGGACATGATCATAAATCATGGGGGAGGTGTCTCTTCCATAATGGGGCATGCCCACCCCCCTCCTCAAAAATGCTGAGGGTGTTTGTGGTGGTAGCCATTACAAGAGGAGGGGGTGTATGGTTGCTCAGCCCCTCATTTTCCTGCACCCGTTTAATAACGGTTCAATGGTGGACAGGATGGGAAAGGGCGCGCTGGTAGCCGCAATCCTGACTGAAGCCTAACTGATTTCCATCGACCTTCCTCTTGTTGTGATGTCTCCATACCTCCATGCTACCAATTGGTCTTGAACTATTTGCCAAACACTTCAAAGCAAAGGTGGTGTCCAGGCGACTGAGATGGTTGTCCATCTTGGTCATTTTGGCCTTAATCGAGAGGACAGTATCGCAAGCTAAACTCCAAATCCCTAGAATATACTCCATTAGGACTCCCATAATATTATTAACCAGCTAATAATGATTGATTTTTCCTCCACCTCTCCTAGTGGTCAGGCGTTGGTTCACCAAGTGCCCTTCCCAGTCATAAATTAAAACTTGAACAGACATATAGATATTTGCCTCATAGCCTTCCTCCACCATGGAACTTATCCTACACACAGTGATTTTCCTCTGTCGTTGTTGCCCCTTCTTGGGCACCGCTTTGCTTAGAGACCTTGAGAAAGCGAGTGCCCAGATGCCGAAAATGGAAGTGGCGGAGCTGAATAACCCAAGGTGGCTAGAGAGGATGTAGAACCAGACGTCCGCTAAGGGCGTAGGCATAAATTGTTGAACTTCATAACACACCATACCATAGGATAACCCCAGCCCACAAGAAGACACTAGACCATAATAAAATACCAAAAAACACTAGATTAGACCATAAGAAAACACCAGACTGCTGATAAGAACCCACTAGGACGCATCGACAGATAATGCTACGTTCCGCCTTAGCTCATCGTTTAACTTCGTACCTCTGTACCTGCAAGAGCTTCACACACTGCATGCCAACCGCCATAGGAACCAGAGTAAATGGGATGGAACATGCTCGATCGTTGGCCAGCCTGAGAATAAACATTCCCACCCACCCACACATTGAAGCTGGGGGTAAACAAGGGGATAATAAAGACCTCGACATGCGTGGTTCACTGCATCTGACTCCTAAACCGAGGTGCCATGCGATGTCAGTGGGGCTCGCTGGCACCCGCATCTTGGGTGGAGAGATCTTCACTAACAATCTTCCTGCATTTGAGGGCCAGGGTGTCGTCAAAAGAGTTTTTTAATGACCCTTCCATCAGAGGTTGGTTACAAGTGACTCCAGTGTTGGCAATGCAATCAGCGAGAGAGTTGGCTTTCCTACGAACGTGATGAAATGTAATTTCCTTAGTGTGTTTGATGTAAGCAGTCAAATTCCCCAGCCCATGCTCGAGTCTCCAGCTGGAGGAAACTTTGGATATTTGCGTGCCATTGTGTATTCTTGAGGCCATGCTTAGTATGATCTGTGAGTCCCCTTCCACAATAGGGGGTAGGGGATTTAGTTTTACAGCCATGAAAATGCCTTCCACCGTACCTTCAAGATCAACAACATTGTTGGTGTCAGTGCCTAGGATCCCAAAGAATAACCAAATAATCTCTCCTTTGTGATCTTTGATGACTCCATCAAATCCATCTTTTCCAGGATTACCTTTAGAAGCACCGTCAAAATTGAGCTTGAGATCCCCTTCTTAAGGGGGATCCCAATGATCCAGATCGTCCACTTTCATTATGGTGCTAAGGGAGGATGAGGGGGTAGATTGAGGTTTGAAGTTCCAAGTTTCCAAGATGAGTTTTTCATTTTGGGATGTTGGAAATTCAGATTCTGCCCATCCTCTGGAGAGAATGGTCTCTTGAATATTTCTCTTTATAGTTTCCCAAATTTCTTTAACAGATCTTTTGGCATCCTTGAATACCCGATTGTTGCACTCCTTCCAAGTGTTCCACACCACAAACCCCAGCATTATGTCCTAGAGGATGTTGAGGATGTTGCTTTGGAACGAATTCTCATTCCACTCCTGCAAAGTGTCAGTGATGTTTCCCTTGACCTGGTTGGTTCTTCTGAAGAATTTTGCCACAGAGTCCCAAAGGGAATTGGTGAAGGGGAAAGAGTCCAAGAGGTGATCAATCGTTTCCTGTTGGCTATTGCAGAGGCTACAACTGGATGGGCCTTGGAACCCCTTCTTCAACAAATTATCCTAGGTTAGGATGCAGCGATGGGAGAGAAGGCAGAGGAAGTGGGAGACTTTTGGCCAAAGGAGAGGGTTCCAAATACGTTTCCAGGTTGGGAAAGGTTTGACAACCTGCTCAGAAGAGAGAATGGAGTAGGCTTCCTTGACTGAGAAGGTTCCAATTGGAAGGTGACCCCATCTGATGACATCTGACCCTTGTTTGATTTTCATTTTTCTGTTGTTGATATCCTGCCAAATGGTGTCCAAGAGATCCGTGTTAGGGGTGCTAGGCCAGCTAGAGGGATCCTTCCACTGGCGGAAAGCATCATTGTTCGATGAGTTCCATAGATATTTGTCCTTGGAATCCTCATTAAAGTTGATGAAGGTCTGAATTTCTTGATCCGAGAAGAGACTTTTCAAGCTAGGAAGTTGCTGCCAGGAATCACACCAAAAGAGGGCGTTGCTGCCATCCTTGATTTCCCAAAAAATGTGTTGTTGAATGAGAGCTCTGTGACTATTGGTTTCTCTTCAGATGGAGGAGCCCGGAATGTGTCTTCATCAAATCCGATCATTTGAGTTGGGTTAAACTCCTATCCATACTTTATATTCCATAGCTTCACCTAGGGGGATTCATTCTTGTAGATCCAATTCCACCAATTTTTTGGAAAGAGGGCATGATTGTTTAATTCTGAATCTTTGATACCTAGACCTCATGTTTTCTTCGGAAGCCAAACCTTCTACCAGCTGACAAGAGGCCATCTATTTTTGTTGTTGTTGTACCCCTAGAGGAAGGATATTTGTAAGCTTTTTATAGCTTTCAAGACCCATTTGGGTGCAGTCAAGATAGAGAAAAGATACAGGGGCATGGATTGGTTAATAGATTTTAAAAGGACAAATCTGTTGGGGAAGTTTAGGGATTGAAAATTTTAGGAGGTGATACGATTTTCCAGTTTGTCTAGAAGTTCTTTCCACGAGGAGTGTTTGACTACAAAGTCGTACAGAGGTGATCCCAGGTATTTGGAGGGGAGAGAGGAGACCGAGAACCTAAGAATTATAAAAATGTTCCCTTGTGTGGTAGCTCCCATGTTAAAGAAGAAAATTTGCAACTTGTTAATATTGAGGGAGGTTCCTGAGGCTTTTTCGAAGGCGTCGGGATGGAATGAAGAACACAAGCTTCTTGGACTGAAGAGTGCCCGAAGAGGAGATTGTCATCCACAAACTGTTGGTAGTCTTGGGGAGAATCTCCATGGAGGGATATCCCTCGCATTGAACGTGTGAAGACCGTTGCTTGGATGATGTGCCCCAGGCCTTCTGCCATGAGGATAAAGAGAAAGGGGATCCCCCGTCGGAGGCCGCGAGAAGGGGAGAAAGTTGAGGAGGGTGAGCCATTGACGATGACAGAGAAGAAGGCCAAGGAGATGAGGGAGAGAACCCATTTGACCCAATCCTGACAGAACCCAAAGGATATGATCATTTTCTCTATGAAATTCCAACTCATTTTGTCAAAATCCTTGGATAGATCCAACTTCGGTATCATACCAGGAGATTTGGTGGTTTTGAGGGAGTGAATGATTTCATGGGATAGAATGATTCCATCCAGTATTTGTCATCCTTCAACATAGCCATATTGTTCTGGGGAGATGAGCAAGTGGAGGAGGGGTTTCAGTCGATTCACAATGACCTTAAAAATAATATTGTAAATGACGTTGCATAGAGAGATTGGTCGAAACTTACTGGGATGGGAGGCGCTTGTTTCTTTGAGGATCAAAGTGAGATGGGTGGCATTGAGAGCTAACAAGACCCATTGATTTTGTCACAGTTCCTCCACCAGTTCCATAACCTCCCATTTCATCAAATCCCAACATTAATGGTGAATTCTGGGGGCCTTGCCTTCATCCATTTGATTCACTGCTTCCTCAACCTCCTGCATGCTGATGGGTTGCATTAGGGAGGCATTATGCTCTTAGTTGACAAGAGAGGGGATATTTTGAGTTACGTGGGTGATGGTCACTTGGCGAGAGGGATTGGGTTAAGTGAGGAGATCACTGGAGTATCTGGTTAACTCTTCTAACATATCACCATGCTCCTCCAAAACCGCCCCATCTACTGAGTGAAGTTTGTTGATTCTATTTTTCATTCTATGTTGTATGGTGGAGCGGTGGAAGAAGGTTGTATTCTTGTCACCTTCCTTGAAACATTTCACTCTGGACTTCTATTTCCATAAGATCTCCTCATGTTCACGTCTCTTGTTCAGTTGAGTTAGGAGGTTTTTTTCCCTGTTTTTATTTCCTCATTGTAGCCCTCATCCATGATGTGGAGCTGCAAGTTCTCTAGGATTTCCTAAATCACCTTTTGATCTTCGAAGATGTTTCCAAAGGTTGTGTGATTCCATTATCGAAGACGGCTCCTTAATTGCTTTAGCTTTTGGTGCATGATTGCCATTTTCGATTTTCCCTCCACTTTCATACTCGTCCACCACATGTTGACAGTGTCCAAAAAAGTGGGGTGAGTAAGCCAAAAAAATTCAAACCTAAAAGACCTATGGAGGAAAATTCCATGATTGTGCCAAGAAGGGATATAAGCTAGTGGTCTGACCCAGCCGTGGGAAGGATGAAAGCGTCAAGGATCCCTCCTAGGGTAAGGATAGTTTCATAGACTAGAAAACGGTCAAGACATTTCGCTATCTAATGAGATCACCCTCTTCTATTGTTCCGGGTGAAGAAGCTAGAGAAAGTTTGGATATCCACAAGGGAATAGGAGGTTATGGTGGATTTGAAGGCCATATCCTCATTGGTAAAAGTTTTAAGTCCTCCTTTCTTTTCCTACAAAGTGGTTATCATATTGAAATCACCTCTGATGAGGATAGGGGAATAAGGATGCAAGTTGAAGAACCACTCAAAGAAGTTAAGAAGTTGAAGATTGAGACCGACAGATTGAAGCCCATATACATTCAAGAGGTGACCTCTGCTACTGGTCCCAATCAGATGGAAGGAGGTGGAAATTGAGGGAAGAGAGGAAGCAGAGTTAGTGAGATCAAGGAGGAGGGGTTCCAGCTAATGGAGATACCACATGAGGCTCCTCTGGAATCAATGGCGACAGTGAGGCAACCTTTCTAGATCTTGGACATAAGAAAATTAGTTACTTCGCTTGAGCACTTTATTTCTTGGATGGAAATTATTGCAGCCTTTTCTTTTTTAGTCTTCATTTTTAGCATTCTTTGCTTCGAGGAATCGTTGAGACCACGAACATTGCAAGAAATGAGCTTCATTGGCTAACAATGGCAAAGGAAGAGAAGAAATTCGTGAGCTGGGCATATTGCCCTGATTCCGCCAATGTCATGCCCACTTGGTTTAACCTTTGTAGATCATATTTGCTCCCCCTCTTTTTGGAGTCTTGTTGAAATTTTTACTTGTCTTTCTGGGCAATGTTGTGAACTCCTAGTTCATTCTGAGCTTTGGATTTGGCTAGGGACTCTTGCAAAAGTTGTATTTTCCATGCTGGCATGGAATCATAAGCTTTCCTAGTGCAAGCATCCTCCATTCCCAACAGATCTAGTTCTCCCAGGTATGTCTCTTTCATCTCTTCATCCAAGAGGAGATCATGTTCTAAATCATCTACGGTCTCTTGGGTTTCTCGTGCAGTGAGATGAGCCATCTATTGTAGTTCAGATTTTCCTTAAGGATTAGTGGGTGGGGGTAGGGGTTCCCCGAAGATCTCCTACATTTGTTGTTTGAATTGCTTTAGAGGAGGCGTCTTTTGGTTAGGTTCAGCGGTGGTGCCTTCTCACCTCATGTCCTGATCTGGGAATTTCGGTTGTTCCTCCAGGACCGCAAAGTTGTTGCTCGTGGTTGGTATGTTCTCTTGGTTCTTATCCTGAGTAGGTTTCCTATGATTTTTCCTTTTTTTTCCATTTTCTGAAATCCATTCTCATCACTTGTTTCCTCCTTTGGATTTCCGGCCGACAATTTGTTTAAAGGAAAATCTCTGAATAAATGGTCGTGCTCATGACATTTCCTGCATCTGAAGGGGATGTGTTCATAGTCTAAGGGTTGAATCCAATCCGAGTCTTCATGGGTTAGGCAATGACATCAAGAAGTGTTTTGGTGATGTGCATATAGACACAGATCCTAACATAGGAGGTATATTTGTTCATCCTAGTTTGGTCAAATGTTCGAACGAAAGTTCCCAAGGTGTTTCCTATCTCCTGAAGGGTGGCCTAGTCCCAATATTCTTGTGGGAGAGACTCACATTCTTATCCAGACCGGATCTCAGGAGAAGTCCTCTTTCTCTAGACAGAATCTTTCAACCTGGTTCCTCAAGGTCAGGCATGCAGCATTGAAGAAGTAAGGGCCTCCCCCTTCCACTCTAGCCTTGTCCTCCAGCTGATGGAAGATGATGGTAAAAAAGTCTTTCGAACCTAATTGTAAATCATAATGAGCTTTGGACTTCCATTTCACAGCGATCCATCCTCTAAGTTCCTATTCAATGGGCTAGAAACCCATGAATTTTCTATCAAGGCATGATCTGTCACGTCCCGGTCTTGACCCCGTTACAATAGATGTACATGATGTATATATTGTAATGATCATGGTGTGGAGCTAAAGGCCAAGGCCCCACCATTGATTGGTTATGCTATGTTTTGGGATTTAAATCGTCACCGATTGAATATCGGGGCGTGCGGCACATATTAAGATTTAGCATCATGTAAATATGCATCTATAATAAAAATAAACACAACCAGCTACGGTCGCGGCAACTAAATCGAAGGGGCATGATATTCCAAGGATAAGGGGGGGGTTGAAATATTTAACCTATGGGCCAATGGGGAAAAGCCAAATGTCTAGGAGGAAACCCACCCAAGCTGTCAACTACCTTTCTTGTCTTTTTCTCCAATCATTTATTTCTGCCAGAATGTGGTTGAGTTAGTTATTGCATGGAAGGGGAAGAGTATGGGCAACCAAATTCGAATTGGGCAGAGACCCATTTTTGAAAAACGTGTTCTGACTTCCTTGGCAAGAAAAATACCCAAAAACGTAGGCCATTCTGCGAGGCATTCACATTTTTCAATTTTCTCACGTTTTGGGGAGCAGCTGGAGTTTTTCCTGTGTGATTCCTTCCACGTTTTTGGCTGTTTTGCTTCATTTTTCCCAGGGATTGGAGGTCGTTTTTGTAATGCCAGGGCATGGGTTGTCTTCCTCACGTTTTTGCAGCTGCTGGTGCATTTTCCATTCACGTTTTTGGCTGTTTTGCTTCATTTTTCCCAGGGATTGGAGGTCGTTTTTGTAATGCCAGGGCATGGGTTGTCTTCCTCACGTTTTTGCAGCTGCTGGTGCATTTTCCATTCACGTTTTTGTGATTTCATGTGTTTTTTACCATGGCTGTGAAGATCCATTCACGTTTTTGGCTGTCTCACTGACTTTTGGGTCTCACGCACTGGCTATTTGGGACGTCTCTCCCTGCTGTGAGTTGGTTTCCCTGATAAGCTTCAAGACTGTGTGTTTTCCCCCACGTTGTGAGCCGTTTTTGCTGTTTCATTGGGGCTGTGTAATTCGTTTTCCTATTTAAGCTGTGATAACTAAATTGGTTGCCTGAGTGCAATGGTTGGTCTTTGGACTGTGTGAGGAGTGAGGATTTTGGCTTGGTTGCTTGATAAACCTGGTGTTAGAAACCACACAGACAGAACTAGAGGGCTGGCCTTCTTCTCCATCACCCCTGAATAGCACTGGAAGGGAATGCAGGGCCTGAGGGACTGTGTAGCAGAGAAGGGACCGATTCCTTCTGTTGGGTGTGGATGGGTGTCTTAGAGGTCAGGCTAGTTTTGGTGTGGGTGTTCTTGGCTCTGTAATGAGCTCACCAGCTTAGCAAATTGCCTTCATCAACTCCTTAATGGCCTGATAAACCCAACTTGGTTGGCTTGGCTATGTGTTTTGTGTATCCTGGCTATGTGTAAGCCTGCTAGTTCCCTTATTCCTTGGAGAATCATGCCCAGCTCGGGGGTGGCAGCGTTGTTGAGAGATTAAGGAGCACGCTGGCCTATGGTTGGGTGGAACGTTGCAGCGACGTAGCTGGTTGCGGAGCAATTCTTTCATAAGATAAGTGATCTTGTACATTTTACCTCTGCAATTCGTAATTTACTGATAATGAAAATGAAATGAACATGTTGAAATAATATTGTGTGAATGCATGTTGTTTCCGCTGTGCAAGATGAATTGATTCAGCTGTGTATGATGAACAATTGTATATGTGCATGTTTTTGCTTCAATGCATTCTTCTTCAGCATTATGGTTTTGCCATTTTACTTCCTGTACATGTTCATGAGGCTGTTAGTATGCTTGGTTAATCCCATGGATCGCGTCCTCCTTGCCGGTCGGATGCATGGGGACGTTACATGATCCTTCATCTTTTGAGTTTTAGCGTTGATTCTTTCTACAGGTAGAGTAAGGCAAGGACGGTTATTTGTACAAGCTAAGCAGGTGCTCTTCCGAATAGACCTGCAATCGATTTGAGCTGTTTCGGGAGTATTCTTTTCATTGTTTACTAATTCTTCCATCAGGATTGGAATATCCTCAAACCCAATTTTCATCATGGAGCAGGTGCTTAGGATTCCTTAGAAGGAAGGCACTTCTAGATTTGACTTGGAGGGGCCTGCTCCACCCCTATGTCTGTCACCATAGATTTCGCGTAGGTCCTTCCACAGTCCAACGATCGATCAGGGGCTTTGCAATGTTTTGGCAAGTCTAAGAGGATGTCATGGCAAATCCTAACCACAAACCCTAGCTACACGACCCTTCTGCTCTGCGCGCCACCCCCTCTTTATTCTCACTTAAAGCACTTCAAGTATATGATATTTAATTGTGTTTATCATATGTTCATTTTTAGTAATAGGATTAGTTGCACATATGTCAATCTTTAGTTTTGCAACAGGTCTCGGGAGTAGCACTAACAACAAGGCATAGTTGATGGCTTTAAATTTGTCCATATCTATGGCCATTTCAAAGGGTGTGCAACACTTACAAGTATTCGATGATATAAGAATTGTTATCGAATGTATGAAGAACAAAAGGAAGCCATAGAACATTTTCCTTATCCATATATTCGAAGAGATTATTAGATTTTTGGACCACTTTTAGAACACTTATTTTCAACACATTTTTAGAGAAAGAAATTTAGTGGTTGACCATGTTTCCAAACAAGATCTTTAAATAGGAGAAGGTTTTTGGAATCAATGGTAAAGATCAATAACCATGAGATTTCCATAGATCCTTGTCTTTTTTCGAGTTAAAGTTTATGTTCTTTTTTATCATCTGTTATTAGCTTTCAACGGTTTTATAGTTCGTATACATGCTTTTATGGCACTTTTTTTATGTTCGGTTTTGGTCTTCTAAAAAACTATTTTTAGAGCTCTTTCCAGAGCTAAAAAGATCTATAGATCATTGTTCAAGATGGTTTATTTTAAATATAAATAGACCATGAACTATATTTTAGAGAAAAACAGGGATTAGCTGCACTTCAAATTGATTTTTTAGAAGAATGTAAAATACTTTTACAATTTAAAACAGGGATTAGCTGCACTTCAAATTGATTTTTTTAGAAGAATGTAAAATACTTTTACAATTTGTTTAACATAATTTTGTTGACATAGGAAAAAAAATAATTTATTATTCTAAAATTTTGATAGAAACATTTATTAGATTTTCATATTTGTTGGGAAGAATTTATTTATCACGCATCTTTAAAAAAATTACCATTAAACTATGAAAAATATATAAATAATTATCATGAAACTATTGAATATATATATATAGGAGAATTGGAAACTGGGGACGAGGTTGGTACTCGCGTGACATGGGTTCTATGGATCCAATCCCACTACCACTATACCCTAGGTGCATCCACATGGCGCAAACCATGGCGCACAAGTAATTTTGCGGGGGGTCGAACATGAGACCTTCCATTTACAACCATTTACAACATTTCAACTTTACCACTTGCTCTACCCTCCCTCCCTTCCACAAGGTTTTATTATGGGTTTTGACCTGAGGTCCACACTAATACATTTATTTTGTTCGTAACTTTTTATAAATTCCATGTGTAAACTTAGTGGGTACAAAATTACAATCTTCTTTAGGGAGTGCTATAAAAAGTGATTTTATGAGAGTTGTAGAGTTTATATTGCCATTAGTTTAGATTTTACCAGTTAAATAGGTGTCTCCCAATGTTTGGCTAAATTTTTTGATGTGCTCAGTGGATGATATAACAAGAGCCACGAGGTGGAAAATGTCCTTGGAATTTGACAATATGATGTTTTGAACTTTAAAACAACTTTATATTGCCAATAACTAGTTCACCGGTTCACTTGGCTTCATTTATGTATTTTGTCCCTTTATTTATTGTTGGTTTGGGCTAATAAACATGATGTTGCAATTAATTTCATTGGTTTTAAATTCACACTTGCTATGCTAGAAAATGGAGTGAATTTGAAATAGTGAAACATTCACTTGCACGTCATTTGACCATCTATTCATTAGTAGTCAACTTCAACACTAAGTTTTTATAACTAGCATAACCACTTAATTTGTAGTTGGTGAATGTGGATAGACCACAAGTTAAGTACCACGATACCTTAAGTTAAGTATGACGAAATCATATGTTGTCCATGTGCCAACTACTAGTCCACCCCAAATTATACGTTATCCATTCGCAATCTATTTTATCTGTAAGAATATTACCCCTGCAGAATTGAATTATAGAATGACCAAAGAATTCATGCCTCAACTACAAGTTATCCATTTATCAATCATCATTATTTTTTATATTCTTTATTTATATCCCACATTCTTTTAGTTATCTGCCATGAACTTTTGGTTATCCATACATAAGCTATGAGTTATCTATGCATCAACTATCAGTTACCAGTTATCCATGCATAAAAAAGTGTGTACAGTGCATGCGGAGAAGATTAAAACTTGTGTCCTTATTTTCTTGGTAACCTTCAAATATATTATTATGATTTTTCAATATTGATTTTTTAAAAACTTTATCCTTATCATTTCCCAACTTTGCGTTATCTTGTTATGATTTTTCAACGTTCTAACGTACACTTGGATAAAAATAGAGTCGCCTACTTTCGTTGGAGCTTATTATATGTGTGTGTAAATGCTTTTTATTCATTTAATTTTTTTTAAATAGAAATGACTGGTAAATTAATATTGTGAAGTCGTTGTTCCATTAACAAATATGTGAAACTCTGCCACCATTATTGGCAATTCCAAGAGATATCCAGATATTCAGTTGTCGGCTTGGGTATTTGTAAATTGAGAATAACAAAGCTCTATTGCCATGCCTGACATAACTTATATCTCTTTGCTACATATTTGAAAAAACCCAAAAAGAACATCAACCCACGCTAACTCTAAGTAACACATGTGTGTTTTTCCAAAGCTAGGATGGAATTTGATTTTTTGTCTCAAGTGTAGTTAATCTAAAATTTACGGTATTTGAAAGCCAAGGTTTGACAAGATCCACTATCTGTACATCCTCGTATTGTTAAACCACAATGTCGACCTCCTTACCAATCAAGCGTCAAGGATAGAAGAAGGGAAGTTATGAAAAAAATGGGGACATTATATTGCATCCCATCCCCTAAGTCACTCTATGTTCTATTGTATGCCAACTATTGTAATGGAGAAACCATGTTGCATCACATTTAAGTCACTTAAGAGAGGAAGGGATGATGCCTTAATATGTGTTCTACCCTCGCATATACCATTGCCATTGTATCTATCAAACATTGAAGTGATGGATTACATCTCCATAGGTTCATATGATATTTTGAGAGCCCTTGAGTTTCAAATATGGACTAGCTCGTGTTTTGACAATCTCCAAGTTAGATCCATCTAGTTGCTATGGTTTCTTATTATTGTTGATTGCCTTGGGTTATTTATGTGTATTGGGACCTAAGCTGACTCATGCCCTACAACTAGGTTCTATTTTGGTTTATGCCATGTATCTAACCTTTATCTAGGAGTAAATTTATTAGAGGTCTACAATAGTTCATATGTGGTTTTAACTCCCTTTGGAAACCAACCGCAGACATCTATGTTCAAGTCTGTCAATTCTAAATTCAACTTGCACCCAAGTCAAAGGATTTGATAGGGGACTTCTTATTTTAATGCTCTTGTGTTACACGGAATTAAATTATAAAAAATTTAGTTGGGGTCTTGTTCTTTTCCTTTTGATTACCTTATCTTAGTTGAGACTAAGCCTTATTGGGACATGGATCTCCCTTCATGTCCATTTATTGTTTGGGGTTCGATAGAAAATGTGCCACATTCTTTTTTACCAACATAAATGGATAACATCCACTCTTCTTTCCAAGGAAACATTCAAAAAATAAGAAAGTTCCTTCACCGAATCTCATCAATGGTAATAAAACCTCAATTTTTTTGTCACTACTAAAACTCATGAGGTAGAGCATCAACAAGTTTTCTAGAATGTAATAATCATGAATATTTTGGTCCAACAAAAAAAAAACCAATATTTAGAGGAGGAATCCATTGTTATAACAACACTAAAAAAATGCTCATATTCCTTGGCATCAAACTTGAACATCTCGATAGGTTCCTTTTCCATGGAATTCAAAGAAGAAGAAATAGTACACCAATTGCATGAAGATATGAATGTGGATATACAATGATCATTCCCGTCCAATCATGCATGAGATGATGCTTCATGTAAATGTGTCTTTCATTAATCCTGTGTAATTGTAGATGTAGTGCAAATATCATCTATTTTTGGGAGTCTTTTTCCAAAATTTACTCTATTAGCATACATACTCCTTGTTTTGCTTGTAATGCCAACAAAGCATATAGATTCTAATATTCATTTTCATGTAGCAACATCTTGTTGGACTCAAGTATGGTCTCTATTTTGTATTAGCTTGTGCTTGAAAATATGTATATTTTTTTATAAAATTGATGACATAATGATTAATATAAAATACAATTAATAAAATTATATCACAAAACATTACATTAATAAAGTTATATCATATTTTGCTTGGGGGATTTGGATCACATGCAACAAGATTATATTTCAGGACTGTAAAATTCAGATGGAGTCAGTTGTGGCTCAAATTGTTGCTATTTTTCTACACTTCAAGGAACCTGAGAAGACTCTCAAGATTAGGAATGTGAGGGAGGAACTAATTGACAAAACCTTCCCTTGGGGTTTCTTTGATGGAGCTTCTCAAGATCGACAATTGAATTGTGGTGGGGGTGGAGTTCTATACAAATCTGAATCTCATTATTTTCACTTCTCGGTTGGCTTAGGGAGGGGCACAAACAACTATGCTGAATTAATGACACTCATGCTTCTTCTATTATTTGCATTGGAACAGGGTTGTATGTCTTTACAAGTTTATGGTGACTCTTTGCTTGTTATTGAATGGGCTAAAGAGCTTATTCGGTGTCATGTGGTGTTACTTTTACCTATTCTGGAGGAGGTGTTCCTCTTAAAACAACAGTTTAATTATATATCTTTTACACACGTTTTTAGGGAACGGAATGGGGTGGCTGATCAGCTATCCAAGGAAGCATCGCAGCGGCATATAGACTTTGGCATATGGAAGATAACTGAACACTCTCGTGTTGGTTCATCCAGCTATTATCATCAGCCGTTTTTTGAACCAGTCATGTTACAGCATTGAGCTTTGTTACAGTTTTTGTGAACTGAAAACTACTCTGTTTTTTGGGTATTGCTCATTATTTTTTGAAGCTGGTATGCTTTTCTTTACAGATTGGGTACTCTAAGTACAGAGGACTGTATAACGGTTGTATTGGAAAACTTGGTTTACATGATACTGTTTAAACAATATTATATGGACTGTTTATCAGCGCGGTTAGCTACAGGCATCGTGCTGTTGCTATGAACGTTACAGTTTTGGTTCATCATTGAGCGTAGGCTCTGTTTGTTTTATAGAAATATTATATGGCTTGCAGAAAGCGGATATATAAGCTACAGGTTACTAGATGTAATGTGCTGTTCAACTACGGTCGTTTCAGTTTTCATCAATGAGTGTTTTTGGCACTATTTGTGCTGCCAGTCGGGGTACTTGATAGAAATTTGAACTGCATATAGTTCAGGTTTTTTGCTATTACAGGTGGGGATTTTTGTAATCTTCCTTTTTTGGTTATGATCTACTGTAGAGAGATAATATGTGACAATGTAGGGATCATTGTTTGATCCTATTACATGTACAGCTGTAATTTTGTTCACTATTGAAATAAAATTACGAATTTTTTCCAAGGAAAAAAAATAAAATAAAGTTATATCATAAAACATGTGGAAGTTAATATTGATGGTTGCAATAATAACAAGAGCCACAAGGTGGCAATGTCCCCGCAGTTGTTAATAGACATTGTTTGAATTCTTATTTATATTGAGGGGGGGGTGAATCACTATAAAGTGCAGATTACACAAATTTTCACTTTAACAAATTATACTTCAAAAAAAATTCGGTCAAATAGTGAAAGACACCAATGCACAAATAATAAGTAAAGTATATATATATATATTGATTACATGGATAGGAGACACAAATATCCAAATGTGAGCACCAACTCACTTAGACACTAATATGATTCGGACACCAGTCCCACATGTAAGCACCCACTTGCTGATTATAGGCACCGACTTGTAAGGACTTCAAATTTTATGAAATCACCAACATGCCGGCTTGAGGTGCCGACCTAAATGGATATCGGTCATTTTGTGCAAGCACCAACTTGTAGTGTTTAGGCACCAACCTGAATGAAGACTGTGATCTCCTCTTCTATTTCTAGAAGACCAAATGAAAGGAAGCTCCAACTCCATGTTTTGTATTCTCCAACACCAACTAGAAGGAAGATACAATTTCTTGTCCTTGCCCCTTCCTGCCACCCTGAAATAAAGATAAGTTATAACATAAATGTGACTTTTGTGATCTGCAATCTACGTCTTCTTTGATTTACGATCTGCGTCTTATGATATATGTGTCTACTACACTATCAACACTCTGTGATATGTGACTTCAACTTAAACAATGTCTCCTAGAATCTGCAATATCAATACTTCACAACTTCTGTAACCTATGCAACCTATGATTTGCAACTTCTATGTAGCTTCAACAATCTGTAGGATCTGCAAAATGTGTCTTCCACTTTATGATCTTTCCACATCTCTAATTTGCGCACAGTATGATGCTCTTCTTCATGATTTTGTGCATTTGATTCTCTATTGTACATACATCTTCTAGATCAATGAGCCATTGATACCCCAGAATTAGAAGCTTCCCAAATCAAAATATCACATCTTCTTCATCTATGAGCTTACTTCAACATTTCCATCTCTTTTCTATTTATACTATTCTTGCTCAAGAGATGTGTCCACACGTTGAGATTCTATTGAGTCGGTGACGCTTGTGCTTCCTTACTTCTTGGTCAAGCTAGACACCTCATTTTATCTTTCGTTAATGTATACCTCTTGATAATTCATTCTTGTGGGGTTTTGCGCACTTGAATCCAATGACTCGGTGGTTTTCGCATATGGGTCCCATGTCTTAGTGGGATTCGCACACTTCCAAAACTTGCACACTTATTATCTATGTACTTCTTCAAACTGACTTCACTTATATAGAGAGCCATTGCCTGATGGATCTTGCATACTGCTGAGACTTGTATACACTTTTATATATTTTTTCAAACTGGATTCTTACTAAGCATCATCAATTGTAACATCTAAGTTTAACAATATTCAAGACTTTATGCTTCTTGACATTCATACATACATCTTGTTTGTTTGACATAAATGACAATACCAAATTCCAAAGATCTCTCACTTTGGCATTAATGTCAACACCAATAAGAACCGAGCTCCCATTGACTATGAGCTCTTGCTTTTAGTGTACAACATGCTCCCCCTATATTTATGCCATTTGGTTCTTTGTTGTGCTCTTTTGCGCAAATCCTGCTTCTAACTAACTTCTCTTCTTCCTAGCATTTCTCCCCCTTTGACATCAATGGAAAAGGGATTCTCCTTCAAACTCCCCCTGACTTCATGCTACTCATTTCTTCTTTTTCATTGCGCCACGTATTTTGTTATATCGTATTCCGTCATTTCTTCTAAGAAATCTAGAATGATGGCAACATGGCATCGAACATCGTACAGAGGAAGATATAAGGGGGGGAATTCAGAGGTGTGAAGATTATAATGTCAAATTGAAAAGAGCTAATTCCAAAATTGCTTTGATGAAGGTAGAAATCAGGTGTTTGCATAGTAGTGGGCGTGAATGGGGGGAGTTGATCAAGGAGCTTCAGGAAAATATTTGCAAGCTGAAAAGAGAGGTCACACCTAGAATTCGATGAGTTGAGCACCGAGCGACTTCCTTCGTGGGCTCCCCAAAGGCCTATCAAGGGCCATAGAGGGAAGAACCATCTGTAAATAAAATTGCAACCATGTATTGGTGTCCTCATCCCAACACCAACCAGTCTGCAACACCATGTCAACCCTCAAGATCTCAACCCTCCGAGCCACCAGGTTTTCTAACTATCATGTCTTTATATAGTTTATGTGTTTCAAGTGCCAATTTTGTTGTAGTTATGTTATAAGGGTGTATACTAGCAAGTTAGCATAAACATAAAACATTGGCAGGATTAGTTGGATAAACTCTAGAGTTGTTGGAAAATTTGAAATTGGGTAAACTGAATTGTTTCCCTTCTATTTTGCAATATATATATATATAGACATTTCGACCGCAAATCTCCTTTAATATAAATTTTCTTGGTTCGGTTACAAAAAATCGAATGATGATGTCCTCAATCACAATAACTGTTGTTTGAGATCTCCACATCGCCCTACTGCATGTAGTGCTGCTATAGGAGTAAGAAGCAACTCTTCCACTAAAGCAAATGAGGAATGACTAGAAGTTGAATCACTTTTTTTAGTTGGAGCTAGGGTGATGCTTACTTAGAACTTGTAGACTTATGCGGGACTTGTCAATGTTACACATAGAGTTTTTGAACAAATTTTGTATAATCCTAGAAATTTACTACTTGAACCTCCCACATATGTTTTAGTAAGATTTGATAACTATTTGGGAATTCCATCAGATGATGCATACATTGAGACTAATCCTATTAAACTTATTAAATGAAGTAAAAGAAAACATATTCCATTAAAACTTGCTTGAGATTAATCAACCTCACATGGATTAACATTTAATCCATTGGAAAAAACAATATCTCAAATGGATTAACATTGGAAAAAACAATATCTCAAATTAAATGTGTAAATGATCTTTAGTTTTAACCTCTTTTCTCATATAAACGAAAATATAAGTTTGATACGGCCATTTGAAATCAACTTATATTCTCTCTTACCTAAATATGTGAAGCATGTAACTTACAAAATGTACAACACTATCACATATCTTTGAGTTGCATCACATACCAAACAAGAGGGGTTGCTAAAGGCAGCAAGTCCCTGCCTGCCTTTGCCCAAAAAGAAACCTTCAAAGAATGTATCACTGAGAGAGATCTATAGATCGCTGACAATGGAGGTCGCTATCATTGGATATTGTTGTGGTTGATGTGTGTTACAGATCTCACACAGATTGTAGGTTGTAAGGTTGCAACAGAATGATGAGCACTATGAAAGATCATAGGTTTGTTGAGATTAGATCTCTATCAACATGCCTTCTATTTGAAACTGCATAGGATATCAACTTGCCTTCGATTTGAAACTGCATAGGATATAGTTGATGCGTGCATTTGGAGAGATCGTGGAGCTGAATGGGATTGTTGTGTGGACCTTCACCAATAGTGGACTAGCTGCTGGCTGATATGAAATTCATTACACATAAATTCATTAATCTAAATTAATTACACAGAAATTCACTACATCAGTTTGTAATAAAAAAACTACATATATATGGATGATAAATAAATAATAAGCTAATCAGCCTATCTCTCCCCCTCCGAATAGTTTTCCAGAACGCCCGCACTACGATTTTCTTTGGAAACCCTTCAACGTTTAATATAGACCGGCACAAATAGACTATAATTAATATTAAACTCTCAATCGATAAAATTTTAATTAGGTTTTTCACATTTATGTGATCCAAATTATTGAATATAATTACTGTGTTTACATACCTCACATCTTGATTATCGACCAAGTTTCGAAATAGTTGAAACACTCTCATAGTCACATCAAGACCAGTGGCTACAAAAAGATGATATCCCTGTATATAGTATAATCACATTCAACGATACATGATTAGATCATATCAATAACTATTGCAATAATAATTATAGTTCTTAAAGGCTTAGTACAATTGCCATGGTAACTGTACTATCAATGAAGTTCTATTTGGGATGGTGACTGTACTTTCAATGAAATACTAACTAGCAGTTCCATTTAATATTTATGACTTTTATTCTCTATCTAACACTTAGATTTAGATTGGACTTTATTATTAATAAAGCTCTATCTAATATTTAAATTGGCCTCGGCTACATAGATAGTGCAACATTTAAATTGGCCTCAGCTACATAGATAGTGTAGTTAACCATATTTACTGGGTAGCTTTGTATAGTGCAGTTAACACCGCTCATTTATTCCTTTTAATTGCAACTTGATTATTCATATTTTGTTTAGTAGTTGGCATGGGTGCAGGAAGCTATGCAAATAGTTCATATCCAAAGCTAAATAAATTGCCAGATTTATAACTGATCTGAAGCAAATTTTACAATTGAGTCCTCTTCCCAAAAAAGGACTAAGAAACAACATTATCAAAATTCTATCAAATCTATTGAATGAGTAACAAATTAAATAAACTATTGTTTTACAAAAAGAAATGCGAAAATAGAACAACAAGGGAGGTTGCTAAGCAACAAGTCCCTGCCCTAAGTTTTGAAGTCTTGTTGAAGTCTAGCTAATCGGGCTGGATACTCTTAGCTATCACAATAGATGCGTTGCGAGAATGCATTCTAATGGTTTGTCGGCAACTCCTGCAAGAATGGCACTCCCTACTACTACAGACTACGCTCGGAAAGTCTTGGATATATTTCTTTTTATCACTACTGCCGTACCGAATGCTGCTCCTTTTGTTGGTGCGAAGCCAGTACGCAGTTCATGCCAAAGGTTAAGTAGGCTAAAGCACGCTTCATTCCACGTTCAAGCGTTCATTGCTAAAGGTGTAATAGTAAATCGGCCACAAGGCCGATGGCTTTTATGCATTATTATTTTAATGAAATTCATTAAAATTAATGATGTCGTTGGAACTTTGGAAGGAAATTGGAATTAAGAGACTATGCCAGAGAACGCACAGTACAGAACACAGAGTACAGAGATGGCAGAGAATAATTTTGATAGAGGAGTCGTGTCTCTTCGCAGATTGTCACGTTGTTAGCAGAAGAAGGCCGATCCATTGGCCGCAAATAAAATGCCAACCCTAATTTAGGCAAATAATTTTAATTATTAATCCTGGAATAGGTTTAGGTTGAGTGGACCCTCCAATTATGGCATCGATTTTTGAACAAGTTATCGAATTTTATAAAAAAAACGTGAAGCCACGTTGGCATCGATTCTTGAACCAGTTATTGAGTTTTATAAAAAAGGCGGAGCCACGTTGAGGCCATGCACACTTTTTATGACCACATTCAAACCCCATGCAATGTACTTGGAGTTTTGAAGGAACGGGGATGACCACGTTGAAGACATGCAAGATGAGCGAGCGCCATCTTCGAGGATTTTTATATCACAGTTGTATGTTCGATATAATACTATGCAGCGATTTATAATACCTGGTAATCCCGGAATGCTTTCCATATGGCATAACAAGTAAAGCGGTCAGATGATATGTTCATACAAAAAGCCTAATCTCTAGCAACTTTAACTACCATTGATTTGAACACAGCCCTTGGGTTTTCAGCCCGTTTTATTCACCTAAATGCTTATGCGTATAGAAATCAGAGGCTAAGAACTAATTTCTAAATTTTCTTTTTCACATTTTGGATTTCTCTTGGAGCATTTGGAGAATGAGTACCCTGGAGGCAATATTCTGATAGTAACTGTCACTGATGATGAAGCCAGACGTATAGAACAACAACCTGATAACCAGACACAAGTAGAAATAATGGGCGTTTTAAGAAAAATGTTTGGCTGTCATATTCATGAGATGGAGGCAATACTGATTCTTAGATGNTATAGAACAACAACCTGATAACCAGACACAAGTAGAAATAATGGGCGTTTTAAGAAAAATGTTTGGCTGTCATATTCATGAGATGGAGGCAATACTGATTCCTAGATGGGGAAAAGATCGAATCTTCAAGGGAACTTACTCCAACTAGCCCATTGGTGTATCCACACATGACTTCGACAACCTCAGGGTTGTTAACAAATCTTAGCGACTTGGCAAAAATTGGTTCATTACAATAGGCTCTACGTATTAGAAACCAAATAGATAATTGATAATTTATATTGTAACAGGCACCAGTTGGAGCTATCTAGCTATCTACTTCACTAGAGAGCATACAAGTGAGAAATATAACCGTTATGTCCATGGTGCCTATCTTGCAGGTATGTATGTACACATTTTCTTGTTCTTGGTTGATTGAATAACCTGTATTTACTCACTAGGTCTGTGATCAGGCATCGACACTGCCCATATGCTTTTAGATTGCATCAAGAAGGGATGCTGCACCCACAAATCTCATGGACAAACTCTAGCAAAGAACTAGTCTTCTTGCAAAGCAGAGATTGAAGGGTAAGCGTTAAGATTCTATGCGTTATTCAGTTTCAATAAATGCATACACAATATGAAGATCGCAAGAGTTTGAATCCTGAATATGACATGGTAGTAAATTTTATTGGCTAACATGATAGTAAATTTTATTACAGGAGAGGGAAGTAGTTAGAGAAGCCTAGATGACAAGGGTGGAG
>LPNX010575796.1:201143-273757 GCA_001517045.1 Pseudotsuga menziesii | reverse complement strand
GCCATGGTATCAGAGCATGCACGCTGCCACCACCACCAATGTTATAGCGCCTAGCGAGAAGCTCATTGTATGAAATTTAATCTTAACATAAAATGTTAAGAAACGAATGTTATNTCCAATGTCTAGGGGGAAACTTGCCCAAACTTGCAACAAAATCGTGCTTGTCAGGATAAATCGTTACCAATCATGTCATATAAACATGGATTTCATGTAGGTATATAAACATGGATTTCATGTAGGTATAATAGTAACAGTGACCATAGAGCATTGAAACCAAAGCAATAAGTGAATTAAATGATAAAATCCATGACAAGCAAGAGAGTTAGTTCAATTCTACAATGTGAGTGCTATGAGTTAGATATTTTCTACTGTATTATTGCCTACAATAATGAATTTGAGCTACATCGAGGCTGTGGATCGGTTCTTTCTGAACTGAAGAGAAGTGTGCATCNGATTTGAATAAAACTTGGTCGATATTTCGATCGAAACTTAGGTTAAAAATACCAAAACTACATTGATTTACGTGTAATAGAAATTAGAAAAACGGCATATCGATTACTATAGTCCCTGCAGCCAAAGGCAGGGACTAATAAGGCTCGTAGGCTATGGAATCTTTATAAAGATTTAAGTATACAGCTTGATTCGCTTGAATCCTTAGCACATACTATCGACACCTTACAACCGACTAAGCAATACTTTTTAGGCCAACGTACAACCCTATGGTCTTCCTTATGCTTCCAAAGACTACGTATTTATTCATCTAACAAGCAGTTGTTGCATGCCATAGAGGTATATAACAGTTCGTAGTATGTTCTGGCCAAGTGGCTCATGGTGTGAAACAAGTGTTCGACAAACTATTTCATTTATGTCTTTAGACTACTCAGCAATTCCTGTTCGAGCAGCTTTCAATTTAATCAACGCCTTTCAATTCACCAGAGTTGAAGCAGCTTAGCTCAATCCTCAAAGAAGAAACCCTTTGGAAGAAAGATGAGCTCGTCAATTCTACCATGGCAATGCACCATTCGCTCGTCGCAGGCGCATTTCTGAATGGCACCATTCACAGAAGCAAATTCTATCCGAGGCCATTAAGGGTTTCTAATTTGTCATGATGGGCAAGAATGAAGACGAAGTGTTCCAAACTCTAATGTTGTGTTGTTAAAGATGGAGACAGAGTTATAGCCAGTTTGGAACAGTCGGTTAAGCCTCCATAGGCGGTGCCAAGGGCCGAAAAAGTCAGTATCGTTCTCTTTGACATGGACGACGTTCTTTGCAACAGCTAAGAGGCATCTAGCCAGGCCGTCGTGGATTTCTTTGCAGATACAGGAATCAAAGTTACCATAGAGGATTTTATTCCGTTCATGGGATTCATATGTGATGATCTCCTTTCCCAGTCCTTCGGTTCGATTGCGGTGCCGACTGGCCGACGGCTTGAACATTACAACAAAATTCCTAGCGTTGTAGTCGAAAGATCAAGAAGATTAGCAAGAAACAATAAAAATGGATCGACTAGTGGTTGGAGCGATGTCTATGACTTGGAGCTGGGTGGAACGATGTGTCTACCACAGATCTGAAATCCAAGCCAGTAACAATAATAGGATTTTTCAAGAATTATGAAGTTGCGTTTTTTACAGCAAAGCTACGGATTCAAGGTAAAATGCTTCTGGAACTATAATTTATACTAAATCTATTGGTACTAGTAACTCAATCAGAAATTACTATTACAAATTTAATCTTTCTAATTCTTAAGTTTAGTCGATAATTTCTGGTTCAATGATGTAAAAAGCCTTTATGATCTTAAAACAAAAGCAACACCCTTTCCCTTTGTTAAGAACAGATCCACTGGTTATTTATTTTTTATTTTTTGTATATTTAGACAAAGATTGGATATCACCGCTCATAAAGGCAAAGCAACACAGACAAAGGTGTCTAAAGAAATAGGAATGTTGTTCTACCACTAAAGAAATAGGAATGTTGTTCTATCACCTTTACTTCAAGTTATAAATGAATTTGAAGTAATGGGTCGAATGAATAATTATTGTAGATTGTTTCAGCTCATAGTTCATAGTGTAGAAGTGAATATGCAGTTGCTAAATCCGTGGCTCTCGGAAATGTGTTGGAACTCTCTGAAATGTGTTTCCCAACTCGGCATCGTTGCAAGCGTCATCAACACAAAATTAGAAAAAATATATGCAAAAAGGGCAAACAATAGCAAGCATAAACTAGACCCTGAAAAACTTGGAAAACTAAGCAAAAATGCTTCCACTAGAATGTTTGCAAACTCTTCTATTTTTTAAAAATGTTGTTGCAGATATGATACAACAATGTGTATGCCCTTCAATTTTCTAGAGATTCAACATTATTCAATCTTTTATGCAAACAGGTAGATGCTATCAATATACTCATACCTATATTTTGTTTTTAATGCTTTGACAATTTAGCTATTATTGAAGGTTTCGATATCCTAGTTGAAGGTTTTGACAAGCTAGTTTACATGTTCATGTCTTAAGCTACTAAGCCATAAATCTTATGTTGAAACTAAATAAAAAAAGATCAAAAGAAAATGGTTTATTCTACCTGCAACCATGCTTGCAATTTGATTATAAGTTGAAAATGGTTTATTCTACCTGCAACCATGCTTGCAATTTGATTAAAAGTTTTTTACCTTGTTATCAGGTGAGTGGTAAATAGGAAAGAATGAATTCAAGGAAGCACTCTTCTTGTATTCCTTCAAGCAAAGGAGACTCTTAGAATAAGGAAGACAAACATACCAGCAAGAAGCCAAGCCAGGCCGCTCATACTCTCGCGCTCATACCAACAGGAAGACAAGCCGCTGCTATAAGGTTGTTGTACATATGATATGTTGTAAGGGTGTTGGGTGTTGTACAAGTGATATGAAGTAAGGGCTTCCGGGTGTCCAACATGCACATTGCCATCGTATCATGGCATGCACACCAACATCATAACTATGATAACATAATTATATGAAAAATGGTTATAACATAAAATGTTAAAAGAAAATGTTAAGTAAAAGTTAACATTAGTTCATGTATAAGTTTCATATTACCCATTTACATAAGAAGCTATATAGTAGGGGCAAGGACTAATAAGAGTTTCCTCAAATGATTTGAGGGCAAATAAGACCTCAAATTTGATTGGTTTTGAGAGAGGTTGGTTCCCATTTGGATGACAAAATACATTAATTTAAGTGAAAACGAAATTGAAAAAACAAAAATACTTAGGTTATAGTTTTGATTTGTGTGTAAATCAGCTTTGATTTAAGTGAACACTAATTCAAAAGGCGGCAAGCCCTTTCATAGAGTCCCTGCTAGCCATGGGGTAGGGACTAATAAATAGTTATAAGGGGTTTAGGTCTCAAATAAGCTTAATGGAGCACCACAACATCATAGAGTCTAATTTGAAATAAAACGAGAATCCATTTAGAAGACACAGGCGATTCGAATTTTGAAGTGCGCGAAAAGAGTAAAAGATTCAATTCCATCGATGCACATGGCTGAGCTTCAGGCTTCGACCATGGGTTTACCATTGGACTACAGTGTGTCAAATCGGTAGCAGCTAACTCATTGTGACCAATTCATGCTGAAATCCGCAGGATTATCGTGGTTAACTGTTTCTTTCAAGTCCACACAGAAATCCTTTCAAAGCCTTCATAGGTGAGAGCTAGTAGTTATTCTTTTTTTTGGAAAATATTCAGATGCTTTATAAAATTCCGGTACCAAAGAAACCCAACTGGCCATTCCAAAAATCTCTAAGAGGAATAGCCCATGGCATAGCAGAGATGAATTTGGAACAAAATACTTAAGATACAGGTTCGAAAGCAAGAATGTAGGTACTTAATAAGCATATAATTAATTTAAATCATAAGTCGGGCAGTGAACTCCATATTGCAGTTTGCAGGGTAAGAGCCTTTGAGATATACCATGGTGGTCAGTGTCAACTTATGTGATGGCAACAGCAAGATTGGTTTGTTTTTTCGAACACCATTACCATAAACTCTACAAATTGAAGAACCACAGGCATCTGCATTTATTTCATGTTCTTCATCTTCATTCTGCAGCTGTCACTGTCAATGAACAAGACTTGATTTGCCAACCCAACAATGCCAACACAGGAAATTTATTGGAAAATCCAAATGCTGATGTCGATACTTATGCTGCCAACACAGGGAATTTATTGGAAAATCCAAATGCGGGTGTCGACACTTATGCTGCTCTGTTGCAAGCGTGTACGAACATCAAATCTCTTAGCCAACTCCATACCCATATTATCATAACCGGACTTCAGCAAAATAAGTTTCTACAAACAAAACTTGTAACCATGTATGCCAGGTGCGGTGATTCAGACAATGTGCGCCAAGTGTTTGACAAAATATGCAAACCAAAAGCCTTCTTATGGAATGTGATAATTAGAGAGTATGCTAGGCATGGATTTTGCACAGAGGCTCTATGGTTCTATTATAAAATGCATTCGGGAGGCTTGCAGCCAGACAATTTTACATTTTGTGCCGTGCTGAAAGCCTGTGCCGGCTTACCAGCTATGCAAGAGGGAAAGGAGATTCATGATCACGTAATCAAGAAAGGATTCCAGTGGGATGTATTCGTGGGAAACTCCCTTGTAACAATGTATGCAAGGTGTGGAAGTTTAGAATCTGCAAGGCAAGTGTTTGACAAAATTCCCGAAAGAGATGTTGTCTCATGGAATGCAATGATTTCTGGGTATTCCCAAAATGGGCATGCCAATGAAGCCTTGACACTCTTTGATCAAATGCAACAAGAAGACATGAAGGCCAGCTCGTTTACAGTTGTCAGCGTACTCCAGGCATGTGCCCATTTAGGAGATTTGCAACAGGGCATGAAGATATATGATTATGTAAAGAAGAGTGGACTGGCGCTCAATGTTTTTGTAGGGAATTCATTGATAGATATGTATGCTAAATGTGGCCGAGCAGAGATTGCCCGCCATGTATTTGACAGAATGCCTGAAAGAAATGTGGTTTCATGGAGTGCAATGATTGGTGCATATGCACAGAATGGGTTTGCTACTGAGGCCTTGGAGATCTTTACTCAAATGCAACAGACGTGCATCAAACCCAACTCAGTCACTATGGTCAGTGTGCTTCAAGCATGTGCCCAATTAGGAGATTTGCAACAAGGGCAACGGATCCATGATTACATTATCCAAAATGGGCTGGAGTTGGATACATTTGTGGAGAATTCCCTCATTGCTCTGTATGCAAAGTGTGGGAGTTTAGAGCTTGCACATCAATTGTTCAGTAGCATGCCTAAAAAAGATGTCGTCTCATGGAATGCCATGATTGTTGGATATGCTATGAGCAGATGTGCCAACGAGGCCTTGGCATTCTTTAAGCAAATGCAAGTGGAAGGTATGGTGCCTGATTCAATTACCATCGTGAGTCTGCTCCAGGCATGTGCCCGTGAAGGAGCTTTGCAGCAGGGTAAGTGGATTCATTACTATATTATTCAAACTGGGTTTGAGTCAGATATCTTTGTCTTGAACTCTTTGGTGGATATGTATGCAAAGTGTGGGTGTGTAGAGATTTCACGGAAGCTCTTTGACAAGATGTCAAAAGGTAACTTAGTAACTTGGAACTCAATGATTGCTGGGTATGCTCAGAATGGGCATGCCAATGAGGCCTTGATACTTTTTGATCAAATGCGATTGGCAAAGATAAAACCTGACTCTGTGACAATGGTGAGTGTTCTTCAGGCATGTGCTCACTTAGGAGCCTTGCAACAAGGGAAGTGGTTTCATGATTATGTAATTCAAAATGGATTTGATTCAAATATTTGTATTGGGAATTCCCTCATAGACATGTATGCCAAATGTGGGAATATAGATATTGCTCGCAATTTTTTTGATAACATGTTAAAAAGAGATGTGGTCTCATGGAGTGCAATGATTTCCGGGTATGGTATGCATGGCAATGTCACAGATTCCCTTGCACTTTTTCATCAAATGCAGCAGAAAGGCACGAAGCCGAACCATATCACATTTGTTGGTGTTTTGTCTGCATGCAGTCATGCAGGCTTGGTGGAGGAGGGATGGAAATATTTTCATTGCATGGTTAATGAATATCGTATCACACCTAGAATGGAGCATTACGCATGCATGGTTGACCTTCTTGGGCGCTGTGGATACCTAGATGAGGCAGAAAACTTCATTAAAAAAATGCCATTAGAGCCTGGCCCGAGTGTGTGGGGGGCCTTGCTTGGTGCCTGCCGAATCCACAATAATGTTGAGTTAGGAGAACGTGTGGCAAAACGCCTTTTTGTCTTAGAGCCTAAAAATGATGGTTGTTATATACTCCTATCAAACATCTATGCAGGAGCTAGTAGGTGGGATGATGCAAGAATGGTGAGAACAACAATGGAAGACAGGGGGTTGAAAAAGACGCCGGGTTGCAGCATGATTGAGGTAGATAACAAGGTCCATGCATTCCTTATGGGTGACAGATCACATCCTCAATATACACAAATCAATAAATTGCTAGAGACCTTGACTGGGCAGATGGAGGCAGCAGGTTATGCCCCTAATACCGACTTTGTGCTGCATGATATGGAGGAGGAGGTGAAGGAAAGCATGCTCTGTAGCCACAGCGAAAAGCTGGCAATTGCCTTTGGGCTTCTCAACACAAGTCCTGGAACTACTATCCGTATCACCAAAAACCTTCGTGCATGTGGTGACTGTCATAATGCCACCAAATTCATCTCTAAAATTGCTGAGCGAGAAATTATTGTAAGAGATTTAAACCGATTCCATCATTTCAAGGATGGAGTGTGTTCTTGTGGGGATTATTGGTGATCTTAATCAATGAACATAACCTCCCATTGCTGCAAACTTATGCACATTACGTGCCATGAGCTGGCAGCCCAATGCCAGGTGTTATTATTGTAGTATACTGTAATTCTTCAAGATCAAGTGTGTAATAATTTGGTAATAGTAGAGATGTTGCAGATCTACATTCCTATATTGATCTAGACTGTAATAATCAGAATTTTTGTGGGAATATGAACTGAAGACATGAAGCATATAGGAATTTAGATGTCAGAGTGTTGTCATAGTTCAGTTTGATGCTTCGGACAATATCTGAATTTAACCATCCAATCCTCAGTTGAACATACTATACTTGTATTTTAACAAGGCTAGGTGGCAATTGCATTTTAACAGTGACATCAAAGAAAGAACTGATTAGTTAGATTTCTGGTTTATGGTCGTTTTCTGTAATGAAACCCCAAGCTTTAGTTTGTCTTCGAATGCTTTTGATTTATTTGGAAATCAGTGCACAGTTTCCAATTTTCTTTTGCAAATAGGTAACCAGGTTCTAAAGTCTTGAGTGTTCAAAGTTTTAGAGCTGAGCCTCATTACACCATGAGAAGCTAGTTGGTGCAAGCAGCTGAGAGGCCAATAAGTACATACAACAACCTGTAGCTCTACACTCCCAGAATGCACAACAACACAATTGGAAACACACACACACAAACATGGTATCCATTACAACTATTAGATTTCTGAAGCAACTTCACGTAAACCTGTTCCTGGATCTGTTATCTCAGATCTGTGATCTTCTTTTCAGAGCCACCAATGATCTTATGCTATTGAGCTATCAAAGCTCACGAGCTAAAACCCAGAGCTGTCCCTTGAACTATTTCAAGCTCTCGAGTATTCAGCTATTCCAAGTGTTTTTTAATAGATATTCTTGTTCTTTATATAGGCTCTAAACCTCCATAAAATCTACTCATCATAGTTGACCATGTCAACTAGGTCCACTTCCTTGCCAACTACCAATTTCCACATGGGATCAAACCAACAACCTCCTGGATTTTATGCTATTGAGCTATCAAAGCTCACGAGCTAAAACCCAGAGCTGTCCCTTGAATTATTTCAAGCTCTCGAGAATTGAGCTATTCCAAGTGTTTTTTAATAGATATTCTTGTTCTTTATATAGGCTCTAAACCTCCATAAAATCTACTCATCATAGTTGACTATGTCAACTAGGTCCACTTCCTTGCCAACTACCAATTTCCACATGGGATCAAACCAACAACCTCCTGGATTTTTGCATTAGTCTCCCTGTTGTGGTCCCTTTATTACAAATAATCTGGCCAAAACAATAAAAATGAAAACACACTGAAGTTGAATTATTTTTTGGGTGATGCGGGATTGCCAACTACGTAGGAATGCTCCTACGTCAAACTTTCCTAGTGAGTTGAATGTGAGCATCCTGCTCAGGAGGTCACTAATAAATTTAAAATCCCCTGTTCAATCTTCTTCTTTCCCTTCTTTTTCCTTATGCCCCACACATTGAACTATTTACTCTCCCGCACTTCCCATCTAGGGTCCCTTCTCTTAGCTCATTAAGCTACTTATTGTTGCAATGATCCTCACATTCCACCCCTCAAGATCTTCTTTACTAACCTTCATCATTATTCCTGCAGCTTGTCATAAAACATACTCAATGTCTTTTATTTCTTCTTGCACCATCATTCTAAAACCTGTCAAACCAGAACTGGAACTGGCTGATTCGGTCAGTGTAACCCCTCAAACCCTTGAACCAGCTGTTGAAGAGTTTTACCNCGGGAAGCATTAAAAAATGCAAATTTTGTACTTTAATAGGGTTAAAATTTGCTTACCGATTTTTTCCCCTATTTGCCGATTTTTCCCGATTTTTCCCGATTTTTTCCCGATTTTTCCCGATGTTTGCCAATTTTTGCCGATGTTTCCCGATTTTTTCCAATTTTTCGCGATGTCCGATTTTTTGAAAAAATCGCGATTTTTCGGGACATCGCCGAAAAATCGGCGATTTTTTCCACTATGGTTTTACCAACCAATTCTGTGTCAAACTGATTGGTTCAGCCTATTTTGTACCAACCCATTCTTCAACATCTTCAGTACAGAGATGAAATATCATCATCAACATCTTCAGTACAGAGCTGAAGTATCATCATCTGCAGCATGGAACTAGAACATCAGCAGCAGCATGGAGCTGGAGCATCATCATCTACAGCATGGAACTGGAGCATCATCTGCAGCATGGAGATGGAGCATCATCATCATTTGCATAAAAATTTATACATTACTAACATCGACAGCACGAAGTTTGATCATCAGCATAAGGTTGGAATAACAACAACAACAACATGTGACAGGCATAACATTAACCAACATGATCCTTCCTTTCAGAATTACGGGATCATGGACAACACATTTGTGGTACTCAGGCAATCCTTCTTTTCAGAATTACGAGAGCATGGACAACACATTTGTGGTACTCAGGCAATCCTTCATTTCGGAATTACGGGATCAAGTCTTTGTAGAGCTACCAATACTAATCACAACTAACACATACATACACAAGACGATCCTTCCTTTCGGAATTACGGGATCAAGTCCACTACTAACATTCTGGACGATCCCTCCTTTCGGAATTATGGGATCAAGTCCACTACTAACATTCTGGATTATCCTTCCTTTGGGAATTACGGGATCAAGTCCACTACTAACATTCTGGATGATCCTTCCTTTGGGAATTACGGGATCAACTCCACTAACATTCTGGACAATCGTTCCTTTCGGAGTTACGGGATCAAGTTCACTACTAACATTCTTGATGATCCTTCCTTTTGAACTAAGGGATCAAGTCCACTACTAACATTCTAAACGATCCTTCCTTTCAGAATTACAGGATCAAGTCCACTACTAACATTCTAGACGATCCTTCCTTTCGGATCTACGGGATCAAGTCCATTACTCATCAGTATTTAAGACGATCCTTCCCTTCGGAATTACGGGATCAAGTGTAGGGATGATTAGTCCTTCCACATCAACATTTAAGACGATCCTTCTTTTCAAAATTACGGAATCAAGTCTAAGGATGGTTAGTCCTAACATCTACAACTTTGACGATCTTTCCTTTCGGAATTATGGGATCAAGTCCAACAAGATCAACATTTAAGACAATCCTTCCTTTCAGAATTACAGGATCAAGTCTAAGGATGATCAATCCCAACTGAGCTACATGATGTGATAAGGATTCCATAGTACCAATACTACTCACCCTTTCGAGGGAAGTCCTTACGAACAACACCAAGCTTGTCTCAGAAGTGTTCAAACTTCACACGAGACAGAGGCTTAGTCAACACATCTTCAACCTGCTCATTCATGCTCACATATTGGAGCTTTATAGCTACCTTATGTACCATGTCATGAATGTAGAGGTACCGAATTTCTATGTGCTTCGTCTTATCATGAAACATGGGGTTCTCTGTCATATTCATGAAACTTTGGTTATCATATAGAATCATGGTAGCATCCATCTCCAAATCGAATGGATCTAATAACAACTTCCGAAGCCATATGGCTGCACAACTGACGGAACAAGCTGCCATATATTTTGCTTTTGTAGTGCTGAGAGAAACACTGGACTGCTTCCTACTTAGCCATCAGATCATGGTTGACCTGAGACTAAAACATCCTCTTGAAGTGCTCTTTCTATCTGAGAAACTCCCTGCCCAATCTGAATTTGTATAATCATACCGTCTGAAATCATGATCTCTAGTACAACTGAGACCATATTCTATCGTACCTTTTAGGTACCTCATTACATGCATTGCTTTGCAGTTATCAAGTGAACATGTATGGGTTCAACCAGATACTGATTCAAAGTATTCACAGCAAAGCATATATCTGGGCGGGTATTCGTCAGATACATCAATGAACCAATTATCTATATGTATAGTGTTACATCCACTAATTCTGACGAAGCATCAGCCAACAACTTCAAGTGTGTATCCATGGGTGTGGCCATGGATTTACGTTCCAACATGTCAAACCTTTTCAGGATTTCCATTGCATACTTCTCTTGGTTAAGGAAGATTCCTTCTCGGCTCTGCCATATTTCTAGACCTAGAAAATATTGCATCAAGCCAAGGTCTTTCATCTCGAATTCTGCAGTGAGCTTCTTCTTATACACTCTGAGATTTTATTCTCATTACTTGTCACGAATAAGTCATCCACATATAGCAATAATCTGACAGGTTCATCATCCATAACCTTGAAGTAAAGGTTAGGGTCAGCCTTACTTTTGGTAAAGCCCAGGCTCGTCAGAAAACTATCGATTCTTCCATACCAATCTCTTGGAGCTTGTTTTAGTCCATACAGATCCTTCTTCAATTTACAGACATGTTCTTTTGTCTTCGACTTCAAAACCTTGTGGTTGTTCTATGTACACTTCTTCAATAACACCATTTAGGAAGGCTGTTTTCACATCCATCTGGTGTAACTTCCATTATGTCTTGGCTGCTAGTTCCATGATGGTTCTGATGGAAGTGTACCTTGCTACAGGAGCAAATGTATTTTCATAATCGATTCCTTCCTTTTGAGAAAATCCACGAGCCACAAATCTGGATTTGTACTTCTCAATACTTATATCATTTGTATATTTTATCCTGTAGATCCATTTGGAAGATACCACACTTTTTCCTTTTGGTTTGGGAACTATTTCCCATACATCATTCTTCATTATGGATTGGTATTCTTCCATCATAGCTTCTACCCATTCTTTATTTTGAATAGCTTCTTCAAAACAAGTAGGTTCTTTGTCTACAATATCACACATCAAAGCCACATGGCTAGGAAATGGATTTGGCTTCTTGCTTTGGCTTATGGAGCCTTCCGGAGCACCATACCTTTCTACTTCTTGAATAATCTCATGGGCCCAAAATGGATTTCTCTTGTGGGAGATATTCATGTGGGGAGGTTCTTGGGGCTCCAACATATCATGTTCTTTCGGAATCTTATCATTGGGAGATGGTGCAACTTCCTTCATCGGTTTTGCAGCTCTGCAAGCTACAACTTTCTCAACTTGTGTCTTCATCAAAGATTACGTCCTTCATGATCAATATTTAGGTTTGGTATACCTATGACTATCTTGCTCATATGTGGTAGGGATTTTATAGTTTTATGTGAGCAAGACTTCTATGATCTTGTAGAACCATGGATCAAGGTTGCTTCTAAGTGACCTCTCAGTTCATACAAGCCACCCTCTAGTGACAGATACATCTTCTAGAGAACATATTCTTCAACTTCTACTTTTGCTAACTTCTTGGGAGGTTCGTCTTCTTCTTCTTCTTCTTCTTCTACTAAGTTAGCATGATGTCTTTTGTTATTCTTCCTCTTAAGTTCTTCTTTCTTTGTCGGACAATTTCTGGCAATGTGTCCTATCTTATCACTATGGTAACATTGATAAGAGGAGAAATCTTTCTGCTTATAATCTCCCTTTTTATTCTTTTGAAACTTCTTAGGAAGATAAGACCCCTTATGAGTTTCCTTCTTGAAATGATGCTTTCCTTTTCTTCTTATGGTATGAGTAGTTAGAGCATGGTCATATTCTCTAAGTAGTACTTCTCGGTTAGCTACTCTAGCTTCTTCTTGAAGACATTCTTCCCATCGGATATCAAAGTTTAGGCTTTCCTTCCTTGCATAGATTGTCTGGATGAAGGAGTCCCATGGTCTTGTAAGACCATTGAGAGCGGTCATTACTAGTTCAATTTCATCAATATTGTCTTCAATTGCTTTTAGTTGTTCTTTGAATTGAGAGACCCTTGTGAAGTATACATGGATAGATTCACCCTTGCTCATCTTTGTACTTTTGAGTTGGGCTCTCAAGTTCATATTTCGGTTGATGTTTCTTCCTTCATACATTCTTGATGGGGCATCAAAAACTCCCTAGGTGTATCCTTAGAGGATACTACAGAAATCAAGTGATCCTTGATTGAATCAGCTATGATCCTCTTGGATCCAATCATATCTTTCTTGTACTTTTCTTTTGCTTCATCTTCTTCGTGCTCCGACACAACTCCCTTGATAAACTTTGCAAGATCATTCTCTTCTAGAATGAGTCCTATTTTGTACTTCCAAGCAGGGAAGTTTTCTATACCTTCTAATTCGTCATCAAGCTTAGTGCTTGGAGACATCTAGTCTCAAAGATAAGAAAACGACAAAAAATGAAAATTTCTTAGAAATGAAAATTGTACTCACCAAAATTTCTTAGAAATGAAAATTGAAATTTCTGGTTTTTTGGTTTCAAGCCAAACTAGGGATTGAATTTCCAGAGGATATGCCCACTAGAAAACTCTGATCTTGGTGCCAAAATATGTGCCTAGGAAGAGCGCACTTCTCTATGTCACTTGTACTCAAAAATTCCACTTTATCAAAAAACCCTAATTTACTTGTCCGACTCATTGTAGCTAATAGCATCTGGTATTGTAGTCTTAGTACTTTCAAGTGAGTGGAGATATTCGAAAAGGTTGTTATGACATCAATTCCGCTGCTCACATATTTATAAGAAAGCCAGATGTCATATTGATATATAACATTAACCCATCAACTGAAACCTACAAACAAATATACTATATCTGTTGCAAGCTATGAGACATGGAGAATGAACAAAATATCCTTTGCATGACACAACTAATCATACATCTGTGACTACGACGTTTGTTTCTCTGCAAAGATAAATGAATGGCTCACTGTAACTAATACAATCTGATATTGTAATGATAGTACTTCCAAGTGAGTGGAGATATTTAGAAAAAGTTGTTATGACACCAATTGTGAATGGGACTTTATCTTCCTTAGCTTTACAGCTGGTGAAGCTTGTTGCAGGAAAGCACTTTAGGAACCTCAACCCAAGAGTTTCCTAATTATATGATTTCTTGGCTTATTCCCTCAACCCAGTCGTCCAACTGCTGATACCAGAGCTCAAATCTCTCTTCAATTCAACCCCTATTGAATTGAACTCTTTTGAAGATATTATGAAACTCTACTCCGATGGGATAATGATGCTTGACAACCCAATTCTCGATGTTGCAAAGAATCTCATTCCTTTTGAGTTCATCAAGGTGTCCCTCACAACAGACGGCCAAAAATTGCTCAAGTTTCCCCTTCCTCAAGTTATTGCCAGTAAGTACTTCTAGTGTAATATTCTTGCTAAGTACTTCTCTTCAAATTCCAATATTATTATTATTAAATATGCATAAATAATCTAGTGGCATATCACGGAAGGCCTAAAAGGGCATTTCAAACTCAAATTTTCTCGTAGGTGGATATTATAAATTTAAAGGCATCGCAAACAATACATCTAAGTTACCAGGATGCGGATGCGGATGCGGATGCGGATGCGGATGCGGATTCGGATTCGGATCCGGATCCGGATACGGATTCGCTAGATTTTTTAAAACCCAGGATCCGGATACAGCGGGGAAACGGCAAGTACAAATAAATATAAAAATATTTTATAATAAATAGAAAAATAGAATGAAGAAACGAAACTATTTAGGAAACACAAGAGTAGAATTATAAGTTATTGCCAAAAAAGAGAGTTCATGTACCATAAACTAATAATTTGATAAGTTGTGATATTGATAATTTTAAAAACCATTTCAACATGAACTTGAAATAGGTCATAATAGTGTTATTGTGAGCCACATCCACATGTCCTTATCAACAGGGAATAAAGTGGTTTTCTTGAACGCTTCGGCAAGACTACAGAACAACGTAGGTGAAGTAAGCAACAACATAGAACATAAATATAGATCAGCCCTTGACATCATACCTTGACCATAAAGATATATCAAATAAAAACATTGAGAGAAGACCTTGATATTGATATATCAGAGTTCAAGAGCATATATTGACATTAGGATAGATCAGACCTTGAGCTGGAATGGGGTTTACGCTTTTAGTCATTAGGTGTTTAGGGTTTTTGAAGTTTTTCATTGGAACATAATTTTTTGGGGAGATCAATGGGTCATAGAAGCATTGGAAGTTGCAGGATCCGTTTGAAAATTTCAGAAATTGTTTGATTTTTCATAGGATCCGTTTCATGGGACCAGGATACATTTCCTTCTGCAGGGGATCCGTTTCCATGGTGGATCCGAGGCGGATCCGATCCGGATACGTATCGGATCCGTGGATCCGCGGATCCTACACACTGGGGTGGTGGATCCGTTAACACAACAATAAATATAACATTTCCACAATTCATATATCTACCATGGCACATGTCTTTCTCATCAACAAATTGAACACCACATGTGCCCATTTAAAATCGCCATTTCCCTAACCTTCAAGTTGGATCTCGATATGTGTGACAATTATTGTGAATACGAGCTGGCATTGCTTGCAGGAAAGACAAAGAGAGAGGAAAAATGTGTAGGGATGTAGAGTTTTTTGTTCTTACCTAGTAACTTGAACACATAAAGCAGAGGCAAGAGCATCAACTAAAGGACAAATCAATGCTACAACAACGGAAAATCAGAAGTTATGCATGCATGTAGCATCGACCCACACATCATGGGCATCACAAGGTGACAATGCCATAGCAATAGAATGGAGAGAGGCTTGGAGTGAGGTCGGCCACTGAACTCAGTTATCTCACAGCTATAACAACGTTCATTGGGGTATCAACATTTTACCTTTCCTCTTGTTTTAGGACTTGTATATGCTTGTACCCTCTCAACCCTACACATTGTATTCAGCAATTCATGTTAATCATCTTGCATTACAGAAAATATACTCTTGTGCAGTTTAGGCAGTTTAGGCAGAGAATCTATGTTTGTTGGTTTCTATTATTTCTATTTGTTGGTCTCTTGTTGGTTATCACAAGCATTAAGCCGTGACACCTATTAGATTTCATTGATCCTAGGTCGTCAGATACAACATCCGTACACACAATTTTAAATTTGATATGTAAAAAATAGTGTTTAAAGCCCAGTAAGAAGATTATAGTGTTTAAATCACTATGAGTTAGGTTATTGTTGTTTTGTTGGAAAATATGCCAAACACATTTCCTCCTTATCTGTCATTTTTACCCTCCTCTGGCTGGAACTTTGTGCAAAAACATAATTTTTTTAAAATATTGTATGTACTAAGCACCAGACGTTGCATATTTTGAATTCAGGACAAGTTTGGTAGTTGGAAGACTTGGAAAAATGATCTTGAATTTCAAGATGTTCGACTATATATGGTTTCCGTTGTTTCAATTGAATTAGAATTTTTCTTTTATCTTGCTAACCTACCCTATCCGCTCAGTTCAGTTTATGTGTCTGCTCATACACCCCGGTAACTACGACATATACAATTTTCTAAACATGTATCAATTGTAACACTCCTTTGTTGAATTGTGTTCATGGAAAGGGATGTTGAACTCATTCTACTATTGTCTTCTGTTAATAGCTCGACCCGCAAGCCTGTTTTTACTATTATTATTTTGTTTTCTCCTCCCCTCTGTTTTAAGAGGAGATGGTTACCTATCCATTTCTCCACTTTGTTTATCTTCATGCTTATTTGACATATTTGACATATGTGATTCCTATGTGCATAAATTGTATTTAGTGTAATGGAAACATCAATGAAACGACGAAGCCTAACTGATAATCATGGGCCTTTCAATATACCAAGTGACTCTCATGGGCCTTTCAATATACCAATTATATAAAGTGACTCTAAGTAAACAAAGAAATTATTTTATACATTAGTAGTGGCCTATCTGAACTTCCATTTGAAGAATTATCACCACCATCGATCCTGCATTTTATAAACATACTCTATTTTCTGTATATATATTCACAAATATTTTGATAATCGATATCATTCAATGAGAGGAGAAATAGTACTTACAGGTTTCACCACTTAAAACGCACTGATAGAAACAAGGGAATTTGAAACTCATAATGGCCATAATAGAACCTGAATCCTTTGTGACTGCAAACTTGTGTGCCAGTAACAGAAATTGAAGGACGGGCAGAGGTAAATGGAGGCAACACGTGTCGGCAAGCAGATGTGCATTGAAAGATCGTAAATGTGCCTTGAAGGAAGGTGATGGGAGTAGGAATGTGCACATACATCCACAAGCCATCCACGTGACACTTCTCTATTCGACCCATTGATACGAGACGTGTCCTAATTCCATTCGCCAGACCGACAACGAATCCTCGAGACTTCGTCTCCATTGTTTAATTAACAATGCCTTCTCCATAAAAATAGAATAAATAAATTATATTCGGCCTAAAAATAGAATAAATAAATTATAAAAATTAACTTTGATATCAGTTAAAAATTATTTTGAATCATGGCAAATTAATACAGGATCAACGAATTATCGAATGTAATATAACCCTACCTGCATGATAATAACGTACCAGTACACTCGTAAGTATTTACAAAGCAAAATACCCCAATTTCAAGTATCATGAGAGCCAATTTTCAAAAAAGTATAAAGAAATCATGAGATGTGCTTCAAGCTGAAGATCAAGGAGATTCTGCATTTTTTGAACCTTACACTATCAAAGAAAGAGCCTATCATTTATGGGCTAGATTTTGGAGAACTTGCTAAAAGGTAGAGGGGAGAACTCTTATAATGCAATTAGTATCGATGTAGGGTATAATTTTAAATAGGGTTTTAGTATTAGAGGTTTATGATGATGGGACACATAACCTATGCTCTTGTATTTATCAAAGGAGATTTAGCGATTGTTTAAGATCTACAAGATACAAACAATGTTGATGATCATGTTGAAGAAATGGATTTTCTTACATTTTAAGAATCTAACACTTTGAATACATGAAAAATATCTTATGTAGATAAATCTCAACATGGATGGTTGCTCAAATGTTTTGAGAATTTGTTGATCTTCGAAAATATACCTTATGAGTGTTATGAGACAACTAGATGTTGATCAACATGGATGGTTGTTCAATAATTCAAGATATTTGTATCTGAGAATTCAAGGAGTTGATATCCATGAACCAAAGAGTTCAACTCAAGGCCTACACCTCTATGAGGGTTATGAGACAATTCAAGGGAGCTCTATATGGCCTTAGAACTATTTTTTCAAAGAAGGTTCTAAAGAATGTTTATTACTTCTTTTATTTTGTATTTCAGTGAATGTGTTTGATTTCAATAAAATTTGTGTTTAGTACTATAAGCCTTAAGACAGGGTACTTAGTGACTTAGCTATAAAAGTTAGGGTTTTGGTTTTTATTAGTTTTAGCGTTTTGGAAAAATAAGACCTCTCAAACTCTTTATAAGAGAAGTGAATCTCAATGTAATAAATGCATCAATTATTCATAATATCAAGGATTTTTATTGTGTAATCTCTCTCGTGTTCTCTATTGCGTAACCCTATTGAGGGTCTCCATCTTCTGTAACAAGGACTATGCATCAATGAATCCTAGATGAGTTATTGATTTAGGAAGTTTGTCTAATTAGTTTCAAAGTGATGATGCAAGAAAATTTTTAACAAATAAATGAAGTAGATACAAGTTAGGATAGGTTGAAGCGGTATGAAAGATATTGGAAGGGAGCATATATGAGAAGAATATATAAGTCATTTGAAGAAGGAAGGAATATTATAAGAATCAAGTTATTGTGTATATAAGGAAGGAATATTATACTAAGGGGACATATAATAAAATGAGTGTGAAGAAGATAGGGCCTTGCCAAATTAAAAGGAAATTTTGGGACAATGCATATGAGGTTGACTTTCCAAAGGTACTTCATACATCACCATTATTAATGTAAAGGACTTTATGATTTTGCATGTTATTATTAGGATCAAGTGAGTGAAGTAGAAGATGAGAGCATAGATGGAATAGAATTCAAAGAATCAATTCATAAAAAATAAAAAAATATTTTGGATGAAAAGATGTTGAAGATGCAAAACGTAGAGTACAAATAGTACTTAGCGAAGTGGAAGAATAAGTTATATGTATAGAACACATGGACTTCACAATAAGAGTACCAGAAAATCCACTAAGAGAATTTTTCCACAAGGCATCAAATACGAAAGTGTGCATGGGCATGCAATGTTAGTTCTGCAAGGAAGATTGATGTTGGAGCATATATCGTCATGCTATAAAAATAACAAGTAGTGAACATCTAAGGAATTAAGCATGTAAAATAGAATTTGTTTCAATATAGGCACAAGAAAAGGGGTGGCACATTTGACATGCAAAGAGTTATACATTGAAATTGTAGATGTCCCACTTAAAAAAGGGTGAGTTACTTTACTGTAAAACAACAATTAAATTGGTTGAGAGTGAATGGGGAAGACCAAAGGTTGAAGGAAGGTGGGCATCATGGAGAAGAATAATTAAAAGAAGAGCCAAGGAAATTGGATCAATTTTGGAGTAATGATAAGTTGGCTTTGAAGGATTGGAAGTGAGAGTTCGGGGTTGTTATAAATTGATTAGAGGAATGAGGAAATGAGAGAGACCAAGGGAGATACCAGATAGTGGTAATAGATTTCAAATCAAGCCAAAAGAGTCTGAGCAAGTCATGGTAGTGGATTAAGTGTTGTAAATATATTAATAAGTTAATGAGAATGGGTATCCCATTTTTGTTAATTATGTTTGATTATGATTGTCTTGGAAACATTATGTGTGTCAATTCCTTGTTTATAATTTGCAATTATTTATGGATCATACATATGGTTATCCTAGCATACAATCCCTTAATTCCATTGTGTAACGTTACTACACCACGACTTATCAATGCCTAACCTAGGGTGATCTTGGTCAGCACTTCATCACAGCTACCTCAAAGTGTTAGTTGAAATCCATTAACATCCCTAACAACAACACTAAAGTCCCGTCCACCACCCTAATCCCCTGTATGATAATCCTTCACTAACCACACGGAAATCCTTTCAAAAACCTTAAAAGTTCCCTTCCTAACACTTCCTATGTTGCACTTCACTAGTACAATTCTCTAAATCCATCTATTTTATCCCACACCCAAGAGGCTCCCCAAATCTCAAATAATTTATACACCGACAAACTGAAACCATTAAGAACCTAATCCCATTAAGTACACAAATCTCTTCAAGTGACTCCCTTTCCATACTAAATCACCCTTGCGTCAAACCACATTGTCTACATAGGCACTACACTAGAGACTCACCATGTCGTCGACTCCCAATTACCATCATCTAACCAACTCTAAAAGCCAAAGGATCCAACCCTACATTGATCTCCGACTTATGTTTCTCTCCTCTATCAAAGCAAACCAAATGAGTCATGCACAACCCCCTTCTCCTCCCCGCGTCATAGTTGTATGTGTGCATCCCATGGATCAACAACAATATGCACACCTCATCCAAATTTAGATAAGAGAAATCAACTCCATTGCTTCGCCTCATTCCAATATGGATCCCTTAATAATTTAGGCAACAAAAGTTTTGGGAACCAGAAGAGCAATATTTTTTACCAAAGTGATAGTTTTGAGCACGTGATATTCCTCTTTATGCGGTCCTATGTGAATACACTACAACCATATGCTATGTTTTTTACCATGATTTCTTAGGAAATCCATGAGTTTCCAATTTTCTAAGAAATTTTTAGTTTTCAAATTAAATTTGCATTAGACGTTTCATATTGAATTTTTCAACTTAAATTTCATTAGAATATTTTTTATTTTTTTCAATGGAATACACATCACGGGAAACCCTCTGAGAACTTTACTTCATTTCAAGGATGGTATCCAAGGTTAATCGTTCGGTTATGTGCACTTTACCTCATTTCAAGGATGATATCCAAGGTTAACCATTTGGTTGCAATTTTGGTAGACAAGGACATCGAGGGAGACCCTTAACATTCACATAGATAACTAACTCGGGGAATTGACCCCAAGACCTCCTAGTTGCATCTCACGACACTCAACCACTCGAGTTATCCCACTGGGATAAATTTCATATGTGTGTGCGTATAAATATTTAGGTAGAAAGCTAGCTCGGTTTTTAGGTTGGTATTTAGGTTGAAATTATGGTTTATTTTAAAATTTAGGTCTAATTTTAGCTCATATGTCAAATCATACATTCAACATAAGATCATATGTCAAACCATAATTATACGCTTCTAAGTAGGTTTAAATCCTCACCAAAAATTCACACACATCCTTGAAACTTTGGTAGCATTTTCTTATTTAGAATAAATTATTATAAACTCAAGGGTTTCCTTTCCTTTTGGCAATCAATTATTACCATTATTAAATTGTGTATCTCCTGAAACCCACATAGTAGTATGTAGCAAAGGTTTACATGAGGACAAAGCATGGGTCCTATTTTCTCAAGTAATAAAAATGCTACTTCATTAATTGGTGACTCGTAAAGATAATTAAATCATTAACATGCTTAATATAGTATTAATATTCATTGAACACTAATGTTAATGATAATTAAAATAAAGCTTGTTTACCATAAGTTAATAATGGTCCAATAGAAATTTTTCTCAATGATAAAAAATGGTATAACTTATTGGACTAACTCTCATAGTTAAGTGCTTTGAGGCTTCATTCAAATGGTTTGTGGTCAATCCCTTAGACTCATTGCCTCTATTGTATTCCTCACTCGGCATCTTTGTTCGTTCAAGCATGGTAATCAATGCAACAAGTTTACATTGGGTACCATCCATGCAATGCAAGGAAGTTCTCAAGGGTTTCCCTGAGATAAAAAAATCATAAAAGTCTTTATGAATAGTGAGTGTTATATATTTAAGTCAATGGATAGATACAATCCCAAAGTCATAATGCAATTACAAAATAAACATACATCAAATAACACAACCTTAAAATTCTCTTTATACACTTGTTATCATCCTCCATTTTCTAAATTCACAAACTAAAAATATCATATATATCAACAAAAACCCTTTCCTTGCTCTAACCGCTCGCGTCCTTTCATTGTCTTTTAACACTTTATTATCTCCTTTCCAATTTGGATTTTCTCTCTCAATTAATGTTAGGGTTTCAATTTCTACTCTCTCACCTATGATGAAAAGAAGTTCAAGGCTTTCCTGTGAAGGGATGGCTTTTGATCAAGGCATGGTGGTAATTTCCTCCAATTCTTTTATCATTCCAAACATATAATTCTTTTATTGAGTTTAATCTTCATTGTTTACAAAGGTTTATGGCTCATATTCCTCTTGTTTTTTGCTGCAACCATAGAACAACCTTTTTTCCAAACCATGGCTTCCATTAATAACCATTTTCTTCCTTCTTAATTTTGTTGATGAGTTTCATAGGCATTGTCACAATATTTTCATTTTGAAGAGTAAATTATTTTGTTTAGAGAGGTGGGTTTATTCATAAGATTGCCTCCATTTTGGGGAAGGGTGCACCCCTTTTCTTGGAAAATCTCCATGAAAGGGGCATGCATATTTTGCTTCCTCATGGCCACACTTGGTTGCCTCTGCTTCAAACAGAATTTTGTTCCTACCATAAGGATGTGATCGTTCCAATATGAGTGTGACCCTCTTAAAATGGGCCTTCACCCTCTCTTAATTAAGCAACCTTCCATTGCAAGGAAAACCCCTAGGAATTAGTTTTGCGGAAAATAAAGATGTTTTTCCATCCTATGACTTTTCTTTTTATATATAAAATTTAAATTTTTAAGTTTTAAATGACGCCTTATTTTATATTTCAATTCTCTTCATTTATTGATTATGTGTTTTGTTTTGGTTATGTATTTTGTTTCATGTTTTTTCATCTATTCGAACATGGTATGTTGTGCATTTTTGCAAGAAATAATAGGGTTGTTATATTCTTTTAATTAAATTTGAAGTATGTTCAAATAAGATGCAAATATATACAAATTGTTTATCATGCTTTTACTCTCTTTTTAGCCCAATTATGCAAAAATAAGATGCAAAACGAAATTTGAGGCATCATCAAAAGGAAACCAATGACAAGCTAGAGTAGTTAAAGGAATTTGTCCATGAAACCAGAGTAGTTCAAAAAGGGAACATGAGGAATCAACAGCAGCTCAGCTGAAAGAGCATTCCCTGGTATCTCATGAACTCTCGGAGCGACTCCTGCATGTCAAAATTCTGTTGGGCACTATGGCCTTTGAAAATCGGGTTCGGCATGAAGTGGAGGAAAAGCAAAAAAGTGTGGAAAGGAAAGGACTCAGGACCTCCCACGGCACCTATCCAAGCCATTAATTCATGTTTTTTTGTTTTCTGTTGGGTCTGTTTCTCTGTATTTTTAGATTTTATGTCAACTGGGCTTTATTTAGAACTATTAGTTTCAAGTTTCCGACTTTATTAGATCAAAAATTCTCTGTTTTGTCTATGACAGAACTATATTTTCCAATCAGGTCCAGATGTTTCTAGCCAACCTTGTTGTACTCAGCCAAGTGCCTGCACTTGGCGCTCTTTTGTTTTTATAAAACTTCTACCCATTCTTGTCAAAAAAATAATGCAAACATATACAAATTGATTACCATACATTTACTCTTTTTTTAGGCCAATTATGCTCAAATAAGACGCAAACATATACAAATCGTTTATCATGTTTTTACTCTTCCTTTTAGGCCTTTTTGAAAACTAGTGTACACTTTTCTTTTAAGAAAGATAACTCTTCTTCGTATGTGAGAGTTATTTTTTGTTTTATAGATAAATTTCAGGAGAAAATTTCTTGTTAAATGTCAATTTAATTTATATTTGATTTGTGTACACTATCTATCTCCATAGACTTTGCAAAAAAGAATAGATGTTTTCAAAACAAACACATATTTGAAAACTTTGCAAAAAAGGATGGATATTCGCCCAACAAACACATATTTGAAATCCCATAAGTTATTAGTCATGTTTACGATTTTTATGGAAAAGAAAAAAAATTAACTCTCAAATATTATAGAAAAGTGTGCATTTTGAAATCCCATAAGTTGTTAGTCATGTTTACAATTTTTATGGAAAAGAAAGAAAATTAACTCTCAAATATTAGAGGAAAGTATGCATTGAGTTATTAAACTTTTAGTAGAATTTCCAATGTTAACATAATAATATTGAAAATAACAATAAAACACTTATTATTAAGTTAAAAAATTTAATGTTTTTATATGTTAATTTTTATTTTCATAAGTAATGGATTTTCGACCTATTTTTCCACCATCATATCAACTTATTTTCCATCAAAAAATTCAATCTTATTTTCTTAATATGTACATAATTTGATATGAGAATGTGGTCAAAGTGAAAATATAAATGAAGATTTCTTAAAATCTACCTTTTTCATAATGAAATGTTGACACGAATTTTGACATGAAAATGACAAAAATTTGGTTGAAAAATCGTGTCATAGTTGTAGTGTTCATACCACTAGAAGATCCCTCTAAGTGGTGTTACGAGGAGAAAATGTCGAATAGATATTAGAGATTATCATCTTAGGTAGTGCACTACCTACCATGATACATTCAGATCGTATTGCTTCAAAAATGTCAAGAACTTAAGACCATGTATGGAAACTCAATTTGTGCATTACTTAGCGAGAAGCCTTTTCTTAAAATATGCAATTAATGTTAAAGACTTTCGCAATAAATTAAGATACAGTGTCTGTCATGTCCCAAATTTTGTATTGGGTCACAATGGTCTAATCACATTTGCCATATTCATGAGATTTTGTCAGTGATGCTAAGAGTCAAATAATTGCCAAGGAGGAAAATTACTAGTTTCCTAGGTTGGGGGTGGAAGCTTTGGGATTTGGAATAAGGGGAACAATAAATGATGTTCAGACATTAGAATGGAATAAATATTTAATAATGGAGCTTATTAAATAAATACAAGAGAAATTGAAGTAGCAATGGAGCATGGAGACTATGGAGCCCACAAAAGCTAGAATTTATGTGCCACATGGCATCCTCCTCTTGCAATTTTGAATCCATGGGAAGCCTAAATGTTCTTGGATGAGTTAGAAGGCTAATACACTTGGCCATATGCATCATAGGTCGAATTTCTAAGAAAAAAATGTAACTTACATGGGAGAGGAAGAGTCATTTTGAAGCTAGTGAGACACTTGGACTAGATTCCCTAGCTCTATGACAACAATGATGAAGATTATATGACACCTATGACACAAATCAGATTTGAAGGCTAACATCTGACATATATGGCATGTCTGATTGAAATAGAGCATTCAATAAGGTTCTTATGTGAGTTGGGGAAGCTCAAATGGGGGGAAGATTGAAGGCTAGGAAAGTGAGGAAACATGGCAAATCTTGAGCCCACACCCAAATTCAAATTGGCTTGAATTGGCTTGAGTTTGTGGATGGATTGGTAACCTTAGAAAGTTAAGGATGTTTATAAAATATAGGAATCAACCAAGAGAATAACTTTTGTTCATTTGTGAATTGTGAGCGCTGGTGGATGACTAGTTTTCGAGGGTGAAAGATTCTCATCCAAGTAGGTGTTTGGAGAGGCCACTCGGGTATTTCATGGAGCTTTAATGTAGTTTTATTTGTAGGTGTAAGCTACAAGGCAACTCATGGTTTCTTCTATTGCAACAATTTCTCAACCATTTCCACCTTTTATTGCATATTCTTGCTCATGGAGAGATTGCGCTTTGGGTGAGCTATTGATCTCTTTGGGGAAGCTTCTAATGCCTCATTATTTTATTTTCTAATGTAAATGCTCTATATCTCAAGTTCAGAAGACTCTCAAGTCAAAATACTGAAATAATTCATGTAAAAATGTCAATCAATGAAGAAATAGTGTCATTTACCCACTATCTTGTTGTGAACCAATGTAATGTTGATGGATTCAAATGGATAAATAAACTACTGATGGTTTATGGATGAATGGACAGTTATTTCTGTATTTAAACGTTCAAAAGACTCTCAGGTCGAAATACCCAACAAAAATAGAGGACATGAATCGTAAACATGAAAACAAAAGTCATGAAGCACCAAGTAAAAGTTTGAGAAAGAAGCTCCAAACATGTTAGAGATGGATCGCCTAAAAAAAACTAACACGTCATATAGGGCACATTCAAGTACATCATCATCATCCAACTTAGGTCAAATTGGTTGGGATGCACATCCGTTGGCTTTACATTCCTTTTGATGCCTCAAGTTAGATTGATGGTTGACATGTTTTCCTATTGATATTCTAAAACACTATTCTTCATTATTTCTCAAATCATCCTTATTTTGTACTATTGCTCACTGTTGTGTTTACAACACTTCTTTGCTACATATTACTACACCACTTTTTCTTTGCTACCTACTCACTTCTCAATTTTCATTTTCTTGCTAAAACAACATTTAGTTGCTCATGCATTTAATATTTTTCTTATACTTTGCAATTTAAAGTTACTACGCACAAACTATCAAGGTTGAACCAAATGATGATAGGGCAATTATTATATAAAATGTCTATAATAACTTATAATACTCTTGATTTACTAAATGTTCAATCCAATAATGTTTAGTACATTTGAGAATAATGTTTAGTACATTTGAGAGTATTTTACTATTAAAAATGAAATTACAAGTTTGTAAGAGGAAGGTGCATTTAAGAATAATAATATTTTTAAAAATAAAATTTTCACATTCACTAATAGAAGATAAGCATCTAAGGTTTAATAGAGTCCAACCTATTCAAGGTTGATCCAAATGATGATAAAGCAATTATTGCCTCTAAGAATAGAATGTCTATAATTATTGATAATACTCTTGATTTACTAAATGTTCAATCCAAGAATGTTTATTACATTCGAGATTAATTTTACTCTTAAAAATGAAATTACAACTTTGTAAGTGGAAGATAAACAGGTAAGATCAAAAGATTTATTAATAACAACACTCTTAATTTATTAGATATTAAATCTTGTTATGTTGGGTGCATTTAAGAAAAATAATATTTTTAAAAATAAAATTTACACATTCACTAATAAAAGATTAACATCTAGGGTTGAATAGAGTTCCATGGTCGAACATTTTATAAATGCTTGTGCAAAGATCAAGGTAATGATAACTTTAAAAAATATGCATCCATTATAAGTGCCTCTACAAGGTTTTGAAAACTTATTATGACGATGATATGGCACGTGATGTATTCATTCTTGGTTCTAAATTTGGGTTTTAAAACTTATTATTGCATAGTTTCTTCCCACTAATGATGATGATATGTGATGATATGGCACATGATGTATTCATTCTTAGTTTTAAGTCGGGTTGTGAGTGACCAGTACTATAAAACTCAAGCATATATCACTCATCTAATCCATGTTATAACCATGATATGGTTTATATCACTTATCTAAACCATGTAAACCATGTTATGAGCATGATAATGATTCTAGTGATGATATTAGTCATAATTTATAACCATGATATGGGTATATATCACTTATGTAAACCATGTCATGACCATGATAATGATTTTAGTGATGATATTAGTCATAATTTATAATATGTTGTTGCAACCAATAAAAAATGAGTAGATTTTGCACATGTTCACAGAGGAAATTTGATCCCTCTCTATGCTTGATGGATCGGGTTATAAAATGAATCTATTGTTTTTTATTTTTGTTTATTAATAAAAATGAATTTTTTAATGACTTTTTATTTGGTTTAAAATTTTTATTGTATGAGTGGATATGGATTTTTTTAATTCTTTTTTATTTGGTTTTTCATTTTTTTATTTTATGAGACGACGTGAATTTTTTTAATTATTTTTTATATTTGGTACATCACATTATAGGGTACATTACATTTTGTGACACCTCCGCCNTTTTATTTGGTTTTTCATTTTTTTATTTTATGAGACGACGTGAATTTTTTTAATTATTTTTTATATTTGGTACATCACATTATAGGGTACATTACATTTTGTGACCCCTCCGCCATAATGGGTTGTAGAGCACCTCACTACTCTCAATGCAATTATGATGACTAACATGTTATTGCATCATCTATATAAAAATGGAGCCACCACTCTTCTTGGTACAAGATTGATACAAATTGTTGTCTAATTGATTTATCCACCACTCTTGTTATCATTAACTTCTTGGTACAAGATTGATACAAATTGTTGTCTAATTGATTTATCCATTATGAGTAGGTATTTATTCTTGTGCCTAACAAATCTAGACATAATCATGTGTCTAAGAAATCTAGAGAGAATCTAGAGTGTTTATTTGCTATTATGATGTTGTGCATGAAAATAAGTGTGGTTCATTATATTGCTTAGTGAGTTTTGTTAAAAAGTAATTCCAATTCAACATCTTGATCATAGTGTATTCATTTTTTTGAAATTTAGTCATGCATTTCCGCATTCCACATGCAATATACTAAGTGTGGAGAGCCTTGTTGCTCTTTCTCCCCGTCTTTGAGTTTGCGCATCCCTAAATCACCCCATCTAATGTAGAATACAAAGTTGATTTTTGAGTTGTTCTTCCCTTGTAAGCATTTCCTCATTTCCATTGTCCACACATGAAATGTCAATGCAGGGTCATGTTTCCCTTTGCATCCTTTTTGTCAAATTTCTTTACATTCCCTTGCCTACTAACGGTGCACTCTTTGCATTCCAAAGAATTCTATATAGAATGCCAAATAGCTTTCTTTTGCATCTTTCACCTTTGCACATTGTCGCCCTCCACCTATCACATTCCATATAAGTTCTATGCAATGCCACTATTTCCTTGGCATCCTTCACCTTCCAAACTCCTCCATCCCACATTCCACTTTCAACACTCCTGATTCTACTTCCACAGTTTGCTTTTGTTCTTCATATCTTATCTATGGATTAAAAGTCAACCATCGTTTAAGCTAGTTCCTTCCATAATAACCCAAGTTACAATCATCCTTGCTTTCTAGTGCCCATGGCATGGAGCATCGAATGGTTTACTTTATGTTACTTTGAAATCCCATCCAAAATAATCTCCATTCCTCTTTGATCTCCTTTTAATATGTACCAGTTAGGTTCCTTCCAAATTAACCACAAAAGAAATCTTGGAGCAAGTTGTCATGATTTATTTAAAACAAGTATGAATGGAGATGATCATCATTCTTTTATGGTTTCCAAAATATCACATCTTCCATCTATTTGTCCAATAGTCGCAACACACCTATCCCATACGAAGTCTACATTTTTTTACTAATTGATTAAGTGGTTCATTCTACCTCTTGCCTACATGTGAAGCAAAGGGATATGTCCTTTCAAACCCCATGTTTGAAGTTTATCCCAAGCTCAAACTTTTATCTAGCCAACTAGAGAAAGGTAAAGAATTTGGGCCGTGATCTCAAGTTTCAAACATGCTTCCAAATCTTATATTTTTCCTACAAGGTGAGCCTTGCTTTCATTCTATAAGCTTTCCCTAATTGAGAAGGTTCGTCTTCTATTTGTTCCCATCTAAGCTTAGCATGATTGTTCTTAAATCTGATTTTATTTTCTTCAATTTTGCTTCAAGGAGATTAAGTCCCTTTAGTCCCTCTTATGTGATTGTTGGGAGACCAAAATCTCTTGGTTTCAACGATCTATGTACCTTCCTTGCCTCCCAATGTTGCCAAACATAATGCTGGTTAAGAAGAATAGAATTTTTATTTTAAAAAAATGTCATTGCATGCTTAGTTGTTTTTGTTGTTGCCAAGAATCATTCTTGGCAGAGTCCCATTTAAAATTTCCCAGAAACATAAATTTTATACTAAATTTTATACTATAGTTTTGTTTTATGCTATAACTTTGTTTTGCCATACATTATTCCATATCATAGAACTTGGTTAATGTCCCTCCATCCTTGTAAGGTCATATTCATCAACGTCTCTTGCATATTTTTCATATTCAAGGTGAGTTTATGGTCTTAGTTTGGATAGCAACGCTTTCCAAGAGTTGTTTTTTATGAGGTCCTCGATAAGAGGATCTCCTAGGTACTTCATGTAAATACCTTTACAAAACCAAATTGTAAGTGGGGAAGGGGATTATCCTCACCAAATTGCATGTGGATAAAGGGATTATCATCACTGTGGAGGTTGCGGCCCTTTAAAAATACACACAAAAGGATAAGGGATTCCTTTCTCAGGTGCCATGAAATGGGTTGGACAAGGGGCAAGGGAACCATTAACAAGAACGAAGAAAAAAATTAAGACTATTTTTAAACCAGTTGACCCCTTTCCTTGTGCATTTCGAGATTAACTATAACATTGAGAATGCTATGCCTAAACAAATGTTTCAATCCTTTTTTCGTCCCTTCCTCTTGCCTTTCGAGATTAGCTACAACATTGAAAAGGCAATGCCTAAACAAAAGTTTATGCTCAAGAAATTTACAACATTGAAAAGGCAATGCCTAAATGAAATTTTCAACAGAAGAGGCAATGCCTAAACAAAAGTTTATGCTCAAGAAATTTACAACATTGAAAAGGCAATGCCTAAATGAAATTTTCAACAGAAGAGAAAGGTCTTGAAACAATCACATAAACACAAAGTCTCGCATAGGCTTTATGTCTACATGTTCTGGTCACTACATCATTCATGTATTGTATGTAACCCCAAACCTAGTTGATTTAAATTTAACCACTACATTAAAACATTAACAACCAAATACCCATAAACTTTTTTATAAACGTTTCTGTCACTACATAATGTATGCATTGCATGTAACCCCAAACCTAGTTGATGTGACTGTCCTTGGGGTTTTCTATCATCTTGTAAGCAAGAGTTTATAAGCTTCATTTTCATTTCACTCGCTTTCCCTTGCCGGTTCTACATGCGACCAATTAGTACCTCGCCTACCAACCCTCCCCCTCTCTATCTTTTCATTTTTACTTTATGATCTTGTTTCAAAGCTAAGCTTCACAAGGAATCTTCAAGGTAAAACATCGCAAATGATGTACTTCTTGTGTTTTATTAAATACGACAAACTAATATGCTCTAAGAACCAAAAAACACTACAGTACTGATTATCTTTTTAAAAATACAACAAACTACTGTGCTCAAATAACCTAAAAAATCTCCAGTCTTTGCATTAGTGTTGCTTAAAACATTAGAGTTGTAAGATAAACTGTGCTATGCTAGTTTAATTTTTTCCATAAAATACTCGAAATATTACAAGAAAAGATTCCTTCATTAAATCTTTATAAAATTAGTTACTTTAATTGTTAATTCAAAGCTTACAAATGATCATATCTTATCTTTATAACTAATTGTTATTCTTATATTAGGAGGAAATTTCAAAGATTCTTCTTAATATCTACGAAACCTGCCTTTGCTCATAAAAAAGTGAAAAGCTCCAAGGGCATTCCACTAGGAATCTACCAAAACCAACGTTTGCCAATGGTTTTTCAATGGAATCCACGCCTTTGGGCAATTTTCTTGCCAGCTGTTAACAATTCCTCGTCGGTTAGGAACTAACATTTGCCGATGGTTTACCCATGGAATAATCTCTGTTTTAGATTTACGTCTCTGGGCAACTTTTCTATCACGATATTCACAACTCTTCGACAGTCAAAAGACTAACCAATCCTACGCACCCGTGTGTCCTTCAATGACTTGCAGATCAGTTGCACAAACAGCAGAGCTAACGCCATGATTTTCTACAAAACAGTCACCAACATATCTACACCAATGAATGCCCAAGTCGAAACATTCTTTATACCAATTCCCGACAATGTTTCAACTTGGTCACAAAGATCCCAAAAGTATCAAGATTCTTGGCTTTGAGATGTTGAAACTAGTATCAAAACCTCACCTAATAAACACTGATCATCTAAATGTGCACAGGCACAGCACTCACCACGAAACTGGCTTTCAACAAATCAATCTATCATTGATTCATACGATTTCATAACTCATGCCACAACATCAATCGTTTAAATGTGCACTGGCACAGCACACACCACGAAACTGGCTTTCAACAAATCAACCTATCAGTGTTTTATACAATTTCAAAACTCATGCCACAACAATTATCCCCACTCGGCTAGGAGGGACGCTATGATTGCTCAATAGTTTGTAGCTCATACAACTCACTGAAACCAATTTTCCAACAATAAATCAAGGTCTGTATTTAGTGACAGAAGTTATTTTATCCAGCCTACTGCAGTGCAGAGTCTAGCATCAAACAGCAAGGTGATTGGGTTTGTAATATACAGAGACGCAGATTCAGAATGTCCAAGTAGGAATAAAACCAGGTGCATATACAGCATAGACGCAAACCTCACAGGGTGGCAACTCAGTCAGAGGTTCTATAAGTAACGCATTTATAGTTCCAAAAGCCTACTCAATATACTTCACACTATGGGCCAAGACAAAGAACAAGGAGCAAGCAATTTGTTCTGTGTAGAGGCAAGGGAGAGGCATTATGCATTCAGACAAAAGTACGATCATTCCAATGAACACTGGTCGGCACTCTATGAGCCATACATGTCACACTTTAACCTCTGCCATTTAACTTATTAAGTGTCGGTAAATGTGATGTTAACACCTTTTTATATGTTTACTTGGCAGTCCCTACTAAGATGACAGCTTCCGTAAGTATTCTGCAAACTTGTATCATTCCTTGCCATATAACCTACATAAGTTCAGGGCTGTTTGTTACGCTACAGCGATTCACCCCTAGGTAAGGAATCATTATGGCAAACAACACCAATCCCCCCACCAATCCCCCAGTTCCAGTAATACTTTATCTTCAATCTCATAAAATTTGAGAGTCAGTTGTAATGGTTAGAGCTACGCTCTAAATTTCTATTTGTGAAAATATACTATGAAGTAACCCACGGCCCTGAACCAACAGATATACAAAGAGCTAGACGAATCTCTGACTTGAGAACTTTTTTGTTCAGGGCTCAAATTATTTTGTCCATGCAACTGATGGTAATATTCGAAATCTTGTGCACAATTTTTGTCAAACGGGGGGTAGAAATTGGGAATAATGATCAACTGCACCCAGGGCTTACAAATCCAACTGGAAATTACTGCACACACCACTTCCACACCTGTGATCAATGATAACTAGGTCTCACATATCTTACTGCCCTCGGGGCTCAAATTATTTTGTCCATGCAACTGATGGTAATATTCGAAATCTTGTGCACAATTTTTGTCAAACCGGGTGTAGAAATTGGGAATAATGATCAACTGCACCCAGGGCTTACAAATCCAACTGGAAATTACTGCACCCACCACTTCCACACCTGTGATCAATGATAACTAGGTCTCACATAGATTACTGCCCTTCCATTTACAAGGGGCGTGCAATAAGAATATAATCCCTTGGGCAGACTATAATAAACAAGTACAGCTAAAACAGGCATGGATCTTAATGACTGGATAAGAAGAGATTTAACAATATTGCTTATGAAACCAATGCAACCAATTACTTAAACGATGCCACGGATCAATGATCCATAATTATGTGTTCTGCCTGAATACAAGGACAAAAATTTATGCAGATTAGAATACAACAAATTAAAGTAAATTATGATGCTGATGTTCTCGAGCAAATTAATTCAACCACTCTATTACACCAAATGATTAGACATAGTAATGAGATTATTCAAGTGATATATCCAACACCTGTATGTAAGAAAACAAAGATGAGCTTCCAACAAATATGGCAGTCTTGTACAGTTAGAGAAGGGTTCCTGCATTTGATCACTCTGGGAAACATTTAATTCTATTCTGACACTGCTACATTGAATGAGATGGATCAAGACCATCATTGAGTATATTAATTCGTGGAATGCAGAACCCCTTCGATAATATGCTTCCTGAAAGATCCCTAATTTACAAATTGATGTTGACGAGTTCAAGATGTCATGGAGATCTAGGAATCCATTTCAAAACTGTGACAAATGACCTCAATAATAGCCAGGATAATACTGGGGTGCTGCTGCTTGCTGCTGAGGCGCTGTGTAAGCTGCTGGTGCAGGCTGTGCATAGTTTTGCTGTGCAAAGGCCTGTCAAAGAGAAATCCATTAAAATGCAACTCAATAATTATTTCATATAAATTTAGGAAAATGATTATAAATATGGTCACCATTTACATCAATAATTTATTTCAATTGATTATAAATATGGTAAAATGTTTGGTCTGCCAAATCACAAGGCAACAACCTGTGGCGGATATGCTTGACCATAACCTCCATATCCTTGCTGCTGTGTTGCGCTTGCTGGTTGTTGAGGATGCCCATAATTTCCATAACCCCCATAAGGAGCATAGCCACCCTGCAAATTTCATTCAGAAAAAATTTATTTCTTTACAAGATCACTACTCTAGTCTTTGAATGTCTGGAAAATAAGGACATGAAAATGAAGCCACAACGCAAAAGGAAACTATATAGAGCACCTGTTGACCATAGCCTGGCCATTGTTGAGGTTGCATCTGAGGAGCCTGCTGGGGTGGTGGCTGTGTCCAACTTTGAGACTGCTGTGCATAGCCTGCACCCCACTGAGCCTGTCCATTTGGATAAGCAGACTGCGCAGGAGATACAGCAGCAGGAGCAGTTGTATAAGTCTTGGCAACTTTAGTCTTATCTGACGCCATACTATCAGCAGAGCGTTTCTTAGATTCAGAAGAGCTTTTATGAGGTAGAAAGAGCTGCCTGTGACGGAATTCAGCCTTCTTAATAGCATGAATATCTCCAAAGATGTCAACAAACTGCAAACATGAAACAAGAACTCAACAAATCCAGTACATTTCTACATTCAATCAAATTATCAGAAGAACCTCGTTTACAAGGAAAAGTCGATGCTGCCTAACCTCTAAAAATATGCTCGATATCTCCTCTCGGTCCACAGCACTTAACTCATAGGATCCATCAGGCTTTGAGTTCAACATTTTTTCAACAACCGAATCTAAGTAATCAATTTGTTTAGAGCCTGGCCTTCTTGATTCTAAATGTATAGCTACCTGCATATCCAACATATTCAATGAACTTCAGAAAGTTTGTCACGAGTTCTCACAAAAGTATTATTAAACTAACATAGATCCATCTTAAACCCGAGAGATCCGGTTTCTTGAGGAGTAATTTTTTTTATCTTAAATTTTTACACATTAAGAAAATATTTGGTCTTTTTGTATACGCTGACAACACTAGCATTTTTATTTCTTTTCATATGGGAACGCCAGGTTACATCATGTTACTAATGTTACACAACAACTCCCCCATATTGGACTGTAGATCACTAAGTTTTACACATTTTTACCTTCAGATCTTTGATCCCTCGTGGTGCTTGATATATCTAGGTTTAAAATGAAAACAATATAATTTAAATTTTTTTAAGCCAATGTCACTTGTATTTTTTCCTTCTTTTTTTTATGGGAAAGACAACTCACCCATACTGGGCTGTAGAGCACAAATTTTTATACATTTTTACCTTCAGATCTTTGATCCATCTCGGTGCTTGAAAGTTGATATATCTAGGTTTTTCTTTCTTTTTTATGGGAAAGACATGTTACATTATGTTACATAACATTACACATTACATCATCGCTAGATAAAGTTTAGCATGAGTTTTCTCACAAAATTATAATTAAAAAACAGCAAAACTGCAATCTACATAGAATATATATTACAACACAATACTCTGATTTCAACTGAGACTAGCAACAACACTAGCATTTTTATTTCTTTTCATATGGGAACACCAGGTTACATCATGTTACTAATGTTACACAACAACTCCCCCATATTGGACTGTAGATCACTAAGTCTTACACATTTTTACCTTCAGATCTTTGATCCCTCTTGGTGCTTGATATGTTACTAATGTTACACAACAACTCCCCCATATTGGACTGTACATCACTAAGTCTTACACATTTTTACCTTCAGATCTTTGATCCCTCTTGGTGCTTGATATATCAAGGTTTTAAATGAAATCAATATAATTTAATTTTTTTATAAGCCAATGTCACTTGTATTTTTCTTTCTTTTTTAATGGGAAATACAACTCACCCATACTAAGCTGTAGAGCACAAATTTTTACACATTTTTACCTTCAGATCTTTGATCCATCTCGGTGCTTGATGTATCTAGGCTTTTCTTTCTTTTTTATGGAAAAGACATGTTACATCATGTTACATAACATTACACATTACAACATCGCTAAATAAAGTTTGGCATGAGATTTCCTACAAAATTATAATTAAAAAACAGCAAAACTGCAATCTACATAGAATAAATATATTACAACACAATACTCTGATTTCAACTGAGACTATCGACCAAGTTTCATACAATAAAGTCACTACATGGTCGTAAATGTCTTCAAATTTTAGTTGAATTAAACCTCCTACCTACATTGTACCAAGTCATTATAGAACAAACTAGCAATATACAAAGTAATACCTCAAGAAGAGTCTTTGAAAAAGGGAGAAGCTCCATTGCTTCAGACAAAACTTCTCTCGCTCTATCTGCATTGCCTGCACTCTGGAAAATAACTCGTGGATTAAATTGATAATGCACTCAAAAAACGTGTGCATGTCATTTCAAATATGTAGAAGTTAATGTATATGAAATAAATACTTCTACCAATTCAATATGGAGAACGATTTTGGGCAATAGATTATAGTAGCTACCAGCTGAACAGAGCAAGAACAGTCAAAATGTATTAAATTATTGTCCGTTCAAAGTAAAATAACCATAATCACTTACCAGCTGAAGAAAACGAGAGAACTGAATATACAACAGAGGCAACGACTGTGACTGCTCTTTTGCTTTTTCAGTTGCAATAGCTGTTTCAAATATTGATATTGCTGATTCAGAGCTTCCCTGCAAAATGAATAAAAAATATATTGTCAAGCCTGAGAATGCACATAATGGTATTCATCAAAATTCCTGATAATGCACATTTCTTATCTTAACTCACCAAAACTTCCAATAGAATCAGCACAGCATAAAATGACATACCAGACGATGTTCCAAGTTGGCATGTTTAATAATAGCATCAAGGAGACCAGGAGCTAGCTCTGTACAAAGAAATTGATACTCTGCACGAGCACCAGGAATGTCTCCCATCTGTTCCTTGAATCGAGCAGCAAAAATGTGGATCTCAGGTTGTCTCTGGTAGAGATGAAAAAACAGCTATCAAATTCAATTTCCAATATATCAAAAGAGCAGAAGGCTAAGTACCTTCTGCACAAAAGACATAAATACAAAGCATATCTAGTTGAAAAGTCACCAGCAATTAAAGAACAATACAAAAACTATAATATGGACAGTGGTAGCACATTAAATACTTGTAAAGCTTAAGATGGTGAAAACAACAGATGATGAAAACAACAGAACTTACAACTACTAAAATACATCCAAGAAATTTACCTTCACAAAAATTTGTGTAGCCCGTGCAAGAGCATCATTTGCAACTTCCATGCTTCCAGCAGTTTCCATACATTGAACATATCTGATCCAATACTCCGGGTAGTTTGCACATGCAATAAGACATCTTTCATACAATTTTACTGTCTGTAAAATATGAAACGATTTACATTAGAGTGACAAACTGAATGTTTCTTAACCTTTAAAATTTCTACCAAATACATGATAAATTTAGTTTGGGACTGTACCCGATCAAAATCATTCACTTTCTCAATGAAGTCAAGATACCGATGCCAGTTGCCAAGCTGCAAATCATCTAGAGGCTTTACATGGAAATAAGGTCTACGAATAGCTGTCTCAAAATCATGAATCTTTACATCAAATTCTTTTGCTTTCTTGTACATTGCTTCTCTAACAGCCAAATACTTCTCCAATTCATCAGCCTCAGTTAAAGTGGCAACTTCAGGGTTTGGTGCTTCATCACCATTTGTAGGTCCTTCACCTCCTTCCTGGCCTGTCACTATTGCAGCAGCTGCTGCATTTTCTTCTACAGTTCGCAACTCTAATAATGGTCGACTTGCAGCCAGTTCCTTGAAACTGCACAGAATGCAGAATGAGAATGACAAGAAGAAGAATCTGAAATGAAACTTAATTTCCTACATGTTAAACATAACAGTAGTAATACAAGCTCATCCAAAAGGCAATATTGGTGTATTCAAAAAATATAACATAAATCTAATAACAGTAACCTCTGCATGTTCATTAATTGGAAGAACAGTTCTCAAAACTAGCATCAGTAAGTAATTAAAAACATTAGATCCTAGAATATCTAAGGATCAGGAAATACTTCCATCAAGCCTGCTTGATTGAGAAGGGCATGGTCAATCTTATTACAAATATCTCTGAATACTCTCTTCTACTTAATGACTCAAATAAAGAAGAAAAACAATACCTGCCATAATAGCGGTCCAACTGTTGAATAGGAATTTGCAAAATTCGTGTGTAAATCTGTGCCAGACGACTCCACTCCTGCTGTGAATATTCAAATTCAATATACTTGTCCCAAAGAGGATAGGACAAGTAGTCAGTTCCAACATATGACAGACCTCGTTCAAATAACCTGCAAAAACATGCAACAGATACAACCTCATTGTTATAACTGCACGCAATCTCTCCTTTGCTTCTGTCGCCATCCCATAAAAGATCGGATTAAACCCACCACAGACCGAAATCTTGGACCAGAAGGAAAAATTTCACTGTAACATCATTGACACTTCCAAAGTTAGGCACAAATTTGCTAAATTTACCTTCCCGACAAAACCATACTATGTCCGAGATATGAAGTGGTGCTCAGAGGCCTTCTTTGCCCTCATTTGAACTTTGATCTTCCCTGGCAGCATTGTATGTATTGTTGCACCCATGATATCCTCAAGAGTGTTAACAAGTAAAAATGGCAGTAACACTCAAACAAATGACAAGTGTAACCAGACTTACACATAGACCATCCGAAGAGTAACAAAAAACTAAAGAATGTGGAGAAAGAATTAAAAATTATGCATTATCTGTATTTATTATTTTTAATGTCGTGATTCATATTGGGTATAGTGGTTTTCATCAAACAAGGGTTGTCTCTCATTAACTATTACAGCTAAAACTATAAGTTCACATATGGACAAACCGTTCCGCCATAAACGTGTAGAATCAATGCTGCAGCAAAACCTAACAATGGTCAGAAGAAAAGATGGTAAAGGTTAACCCAATCAACACTTTGCTATGGAGAAAGTGGAAGGCATGATGTTACTGCCTGCATAAACCAACTAAATAGCCACAGGAAATATAATGTTGCTATGAAAACAAGGCTTAGTGTACCTTCGAATGGTCTCTGGATCTTCATATGTTGACATTGCAAAGATTGCATAGTGCATCCAAATATCCACCGAGTATGTCACAGCTTGGACTGCCCGTTCATACACCTCGACAATCTTTTCAGCACTTCCCGAACGTGCTTCATGATCTGCATACTTCTTCCAGTATCCATAACATAAAGGAAACTCTGCTAAGAACGCATCATAAACTTTTCGTATTTTGGGCAAATATTCCTGCAAAAATAATTCAAATTAAGTCATTCTTGAAAAGTGTGATTAACACAATATGAGAACAGCAAAAGTTTTAATTTAGATTGTAACAGGCAAGTATTGAGCATGACAGTCTACGCTGTATAACAGAATACTTGTCCAAACACTCTTGCTGATATAATTAATATGTAGAAAGACTACTTCTGGAGGAAAAAAAGGTACAATGATTATATGTAAGTGTCTCAAATGCTAAGGCCCTACACTATCAGGAATGCTTTCGCATATAAGCCCATTTTTACAAACACAATTCAGTGTAGCCAAAATAGAACCTGCCACAAGGAGGTACAAATGAACATCAAGAAACAGAAGGCAAAAAGAGTAACATGGTTTTTGTGCCCAGTAAACCAGCATATTATGTGATCTGCAAGAAGTATATAAGCTGGAACAGGCATATGGTAAATTGAAAAAGAGATGCACCAACAAAGAATACAAGTGGACCAAGGGGTTAGTTCAACTGGTCGTTGCCAAATTTGTAGGGCATTTGGTTAGTGTGGTGCCAAGATGTGCCTAAGTTTACTTGAGATGCCATCCACAAATCTGTAAAACATCACTTGGGCTTCCCGTGAGGGTTACAATGAGGGATTCAGCCGGAGCAATACAAACACAAATTGGGATGAGAAGAATAAGCATAAAACATAAAGTAACAGACAGACACTGTATGGTCACCAACGCTACCCATATATATAATTAGCAAACAGTCGGTGTCTTACAATTCTCTTGCCTTGACTTGTCTTACTCATCACATTTTTCCAATTTTACTACAAATTTCTCACTATTTTGACATTCTAATCTATATGCAGGGCTGTGGAGGAAGTGCCTAAGGTATGTGGGAGAATGCGTTGGGTTTGGTTAAGGGATGAAGGATAATCACGAATGACTCACTCAACCAACAAAAAATACAAAAGCATATCACCAGCAGATTTACACGCAAGGTGAGCAGAACCATAATTTCCACCAGAATGAATATAGAATGTACTTAGGGATAAGCACTTGAAAAAATCATGTTCTAATTGTTAAAACAACAACGATGGGCCATGTGTCACAAAAAAATGCCAAAATAGAAATAATTAGGAATAAGTACAATCAAAATAGATAAAATGTAAAGGAGTTCCATATCATGCATAATGTCAATTAATTCATAAAGTATGGGTGTCATTATTCCCCAAAACAAGATTCAAATCACCCAGACATGTTCTCCCCCAGTAGGCCATCCACACATAAATAGCCTTTTTATTGTGGTTTGGGTCAGATGCAAATCCTCAGCCACCCCCAAGTCACTGTTGAATAGCCAAAGAGTAGCTAATGTAGAGTTTGAGATGTTTCTGCTTTAGTGTGATAACGCATGTGGGATGGTGCCACTTGATTGTGTTTGACCATAACCACAAGTTAATTAAAAATGAGGGAAGAAAAGAAAATGTCTGTACTCCCAATGTATAAACACAGCAGAAAATCCTAAAACAAATTAGACCAAGGAAGAGAGGAGTCCAGTGAAGCACAGCATAGCAAAGACGGTCTCATAAAATCCAGCTCTAGAAAACCAATTAACAAAACATGTCCTCTCTAGAACTATAACTGCCAGGTCCCCAGTGAAGCACAGCAGAGAAAAGACGTCATGTCTCCTATAGCCAATGACGATAATTATTTGATAGAACAAGTTTGGAAACTTGAGAGCAACTTGCAGCCAAAATAAATTTAAATTGAAGTACAATCCTTTTTTAAGGACTACTAACCTTTGGAAATGTTAACTCTATTAAGGCTCTAATCATGATTCCATCGAACTACATAAAATACAATGTCCAATATGTTTTCCACTGATATATCAATGCCACCTAGTAACAACTTCAACTACAAGGTTAACTACAAGGCTTCTTGGATAACATTTACAAAACAAACTAGCTAAAAGCCGTTAGATAAGCCATAAAACACAACCCATCTATAACAAATGATATTATGAATGTTAAGTAATCAAAATAATGTTTATAACAAGATTTTTGCACTCTTAATTGTGCTAGAGTATTCCAAGACAACACAATGTTAGAAATCAAAATAATGTGATTATCAATCCATGTTACTTCATACTCAAGACTAGTTACCCCCCCTGATGTAATACCCTAGGATACAAGAATGGTACCAAAGAAAGCAAAATAGATAAATATAATGGACAAAATCTCAGAGCCTTACCAATTAATAACATCTTTATTCCTTTTTTGTAGGTAAATGTGTAAATATATGCCTTAGAAGTAAAATATAAGGACCTACTACAGAAACATTATAGGAAAAAAGATGGCCACACCAAAAATACAAGCGTATACATAAAATTTAACTCTAAGGGAGTAAATAAGATTGAAAATAAGATTGATAGAAAGTGATTATACCTCTGCTGTCTTTTCAGTCTCTTGAATAAGTGAAGTCCATGCATTAAAATCTGCCGAGTTTGCCCTAACTATGCTCCATAGTCTTTCTTCTTCAGTGGAGATAACTGCTAAATGAGGGTAAAAATAAGTATCACATATAACATAGAGAGAGAAATTCAAGAACGTTACCAGCATTATATGCATACTGTTAGTCCAAGTTTGACAGCAATATTATATACATCTCTTATATATATAAGCTAAAATCAGCCTAACTTAAAATATATGTCCTCTCTTATAGAAATAAGAACACTAGTACCACAAATGTTAGGTGACACTTCCTTCAGACATTTGACATCTGTAATCTAAAACGCAGAAAAGTAATTCATAGAATAAAACAAAGTCCATCTCAAAGGGTGCAAAAGAAACAAATAATACCAGGAGTCTCTTCATACTGTGGTTGTTCGTGTTCCTTGTTTTCTCCAGACACAATATTACCATTCTCATCAGCATGATGTTCAGCAGAAGCAAACTGGTTTGCATCTGGCATACCAATAGCTGCTGTAGTTCCATAATCTGTAGCTAGAGGGGCTTGATCCATCGCAGGATCTGGATCTCCCATGTATTTAGTTACATCATAATTGCCACTAGCATCTGCAGCTTGGTAAGCAGTTGACGGAGTAGCCTGGTCTGCTGGAGCCTCTTGTTCAGTCGAACCATATTTACTTCCATCAGTCAAACCAGAATTATCTGTAATACCATAAACATTAGCTGCTGTAGCCGGGTCCATTGCAGAATCCTGATGTCTGTTATAATTGTCTCCATCAGACAAACCAGTGACAGCTACATCAGCATAAGTACTGGAGTGAGTAACATGCTCCATCACAGGCTCTTGATGCTGGGTAAAGCTGCTTCCATCAGGCAAATGAGTATTATCTGCAGCTTCATAATCTACAACTGGTTGATGTTGACCCAATGCAGACACAGGCTCTGTCACATATTTGTTTGCATCTGGCATGCCCGTGTCTTCTGTCGCTGCTGCATATTCCATGACTGCTGGAGCTTGAGCTACTGCAGACTCTTGGTCTCCCATCAAATCAACTTCTAAACCAATTATATCCTGCAAAAGGCAACATAGATGTCAAATAATAAACTACATTCCCAAACCTGCAATCTTCTTAAAAAAATTTAACAGAATAAAATTTTGCATCCAAAATACAAGCAACATAAATTTTTAACCGTGTATATCAAGACTCAAGATTGCTCAAGTTGGCAATCTTGGTCTCAATGGCTAAACGTAGGTAGCATGTTAGAGCAGGTAGAGTGGGTAATACTAATAAGATACAATATTTTAAACCATGGACTCGGCCTCAGCTTAGAACCAGGCCAGCTTGAATCTATGCCTCAATTTACTACAAAATACATAAAATATTGAAATTTTAATGAAAATATATGTTTTAAGGAATCCAAAAAGCTATAAAGTATAAAGAGACAAATTATCCAAAGTCTGCTCATGTATACAATAAGGGGAATATACCAGAACTGCAATAAGTGCAATGGGAATCTGAAACAACTTATCCAAAGTCTGCTCATGTATACAATAAGGGGAATATACCAGAACTGCAATAAGTGCAATGGGAATCTGAAACAACATACATAATCAACAAATCTCGTAAATGGCCTCTAGAGTCCAACAAATACAACATGCTGCAAAGTACTGCCTTACTACATGTCACCAACCAAATCAACATGATCAATCGTCAAACTCATCACCACTGCTGGAAATGGGCAATGGGAATCTGAAACAACATACATAATCAACAAATCTCCTAAGTGGCCTCTAGAGTCCAATAAATACAACATGCTGCAAAGTACTACCCTACTACATGTCACCATATCAACATGATCAATCATCAAACTCATCACCACTGCTGGAAATGGAATCCTCGGTTCAGAGTCTTCAGACTCATCAGACCCCTCACAACTGCGGGAATAGTATTGGTAGAAGCAGCTTAGGTTGACTCGGTCCACTCAGCCAAGTCTGAGTCTGAGTCAACCAAATTTAAAAACACTGGAAGACCCTGAACCAACGGACATGCCTGGCTTGATCTAACTGTCAGTTAATTGGTAATTTGGTATAGATCAACCAGTCCATTTGTAATACCCACAATAAATCATTGGTTGACAGATCAAACATATTAAATAATAATGACAATGTAATTGCACCCTAAATCGTAAAAACAGATCAACCATATTAATATGGAGAAGTATTCACCAACCAGTAGTCATGAGTAAAAAAGTATAGGAAAATCAACGCAAGCTTTACTTGTCATTATCATGTGCAACAGACCAGCAACTGGTCGAGAATTTTAAAATCTAATCATTTCTGAGATTTTTTAACACCTGGAAGTTGGCGGTAACAACAGCCAGCTGTCATTAATAAACAAACATGTGTTCATCTCAAGTTTGAATTTTCAATAAATCGGCCATTTGTCTTTAACTCAATGTGTGCATCATAGAGCTTTAAAATTTGTAGCTTCAATGCGGCAGGTGCATTTGCAATCTTACACAGACAGACTCTTGGATGCACCTACCTTATGTAAATGCACCTGATGCAAACAGTGGTTTCATAAAAAAAAACTCAAACAGTGGTTTCATAAAAAAAACTCTAAAACCAGCAATAACTGGTTTCCATAATCCACTAAATCGTCAGTTGAAAATTTTCAAAGGCTGCAACAGCATTTACCAGAACACAATACAAAACCGATAGATAATGTTGTCAATACAGGTTACAGAAAAGTAATAAATCGAGTAAACTCTCTAGAAAGAGACCCGAGTTCAATCCCCACGAAAGAAAAAGATGCTGCAGTGTTGAATGCAACCAATTTCTATGCATAGACGTTTGAATAGTGTCGTGTATAAAAACTGTAGATAACCCACTTCCTTAACAAAGAAGGGGCCATTTACGCAAACCTTAAAAAAAACCCGAATAGTGAAAGAAAGAAACAATAACATTTACTGCAAGCAATACAGAACTCACCCCAACTGCAGGCCGCGAGCTCAAAGTGATCTCTTTAAGTGACTTAATATAAGACGGGTGTTAGGAGAGTGAACTATGACTTCAATCAAAGAAACAAATCTCCGACCTCTGAGCTAGACCTACCCATACGATTCATGACTAACTAACCCTGTCATTAAACCCATCTTAAAGACCCTGAAGAGCCGAAATACATCGACACAGAATCTCCTGCAGAACGAAACCCTAAACCCAAAATCCTGAAAACCCTTAGGAACACCGGCAAAACCCCAAAGAAACGAGCAATGGTGTGTTCAAAGCGCAACAGCGAACGTGAACTACGCGATTTAAACAAAACTAACAGACAAAGACCCCAAACTAAAATACTTGATGTCAAGCAAACGCGCAGAACGCCATGGCAAGCGAGAGGTAACGAATGAAAGAATAAGAGAAAACTAACCGATTAATGGCCGTAGCGTGGTAGAACCTCCTGGTTTTGCCCTTCTTCGAGGTCGACGGACGCGTAAACTAATAATACCAGAATACAGATTTAGAACGTGAGGAATGCTGTGGGAGAGGAGAAGAATAAATTGAGAGCTCTCTCGAAGATTTAAGAGGGGGATTTAAAGTTAAATATACGTCTCAGAAAATTCGTTATATGTGAAAATCGTTATGGGTGTTGTCTAATATTTAATTGACCCAACCCAAATTGAAAGCCGATAAATATTTTGTCTTTGGTTTAAAAAAAATATAATTAATTGTATTTTCAATAAATATGTTATGCTTTTTTGGGGGGGTTGGAGGGGTTTCACAAGTTTATAGGTAGGGGTGCTCTCGAGTATGGTAAGCTTTTTCCTTTTTAATAGAGGAAACAAAAATACTAAAGAGGTTGAGGCAAAGGAAGAAGAAATTTAAGGATTGTGGAAAACATTTTATGAAAAATATAAGGAAAAGGAAGAAGAAATTTGAGGATTGTGGAAAACATTTTATGAAAAATATAAGAAAAAGTTTGGTTGGAAAATGTTTTTAGGATTTATGTTAGTGTTGTGAGTAAGGGTTCACTTGCTCAGCCCTCTACCCCTATCGCTTTGGTGGAGGAGTCACTCACAAAAATGGTGGATCCTAGCTTGAAGAAGAATATGCATGGCAATATTGTGGTTCAATTCGAGATTTTTACACTTTTTCAAAAGGAGTAGTTCTCTGCAAATTCCTTCTCTACAAATACTCTATACCTTACCCTCTGACATAAACATAAGGTAAACGATTCATGATAGTTTACTACTACCCATGGTGAGAAAGGAAGCAAATTAAACAGCATATTGGAGACTTTTAATCCAAATCTACGAACGGAATCAATCACAAATTTATCAGGGACCACCTATAGAGATCCCTCTTATGTTGAAGATATTCCCCCCCTTGTTCATCGGTGGTTAACCTCTCTACTAATGTAGACTCAAGGGGTAACGATTCCCAAACCCTCTCAAGGTCTTCGAATTTTTCAAGAAATGAGGTATCCCACCCAAAAAAAAAGTTTAGGTGGCAGTCATTATGATCTCAAGCCCAAAATTCTTCAATCTAGTGGTTTGGCTTTAGGTGCTTCGAAGGAGTCCTGGGGCTCTGAAGTAGGTCAGGCACAATCATTGTAGGAAGTCAACCAAGGCAAACAAAGCCTAATTTTAGGGGTACTTAGAGCGAGGAATGCCCCAGGTGGGGTGGTTCCATGAAGATCCTCTCTTCCAATGTGCATGGCTTGGGGGGCTCCAGCTAAAAAAGTGGCCCTCGATAGACTTATAGATACTCTTAAACATGATTTCTTTATGCTTAAGAAACCATGAGTGCATGGGAAAATGCTATGAAGATTTTGAGGAAACTACTTCCAAACTGAACTTTATGTCTCTGGACTTTTTTGGGATCTCCAGTGGGTTGGTTACATGTTAGAATCATTATTTGTGTCTAGTCAATGCCTTTGAACATTTTCAAGTCTTTGTACTTAGGCTTATAGCCATGAACTTGGAAAATTCTTTCAACTTCTTGACACATATGGGCCTTATGAGAGCAAAGAAGCCTTCTGGACCTCATTGTTGGATACTGACTGGATTAAGAAGGAGGAGCTTGTCCTTGAGGGATACCTAAACCTTTCTCTACAGAGAGGATAGGTTTGGAGTACCTCAACTAGACTGGATAGATATGCAAGTTTCTTCTATGATTTCTTTGAAGCCAAGGGGCTAATGGACATTGAGCCCTTTGAGATCTCTCCCAATTGGATCAACAAGCGTAAAGAGGATGTTAGTATTGTTAAACGCTTAGATAGATTTCTCATACATCACTCTCTTTTGGAGTCCCTATGCTCTATTTAGACGTAGGTCGAATCCTCTAAGGTGTCTAATCGTTTCCCTATTCTTCTAGAGGTGGGTAGTGGAAGCTACAAACCCAGTGCTCCTTTTAAATGAAATCCTACATGGGTTGAGGAGAAAGACTTTAAATATTTGGTTTATGACTCTTGGGAACATTCACTAAACATTATGACCCATAACAGGAGAATTTTGTATGTGTTCAATTATCCAAATCAATAAAGATGGTGAAGGAAAGGGCCATTCATTAGGCTAGAGATCACCTTGTCATATGGGACAGATCCCTCAAGACTATTGAACATGAGTTAGCTTAGCTATACAAAAGTTTTGCTAATAGAATCATTACTGCAAAAGTTGCTTCCTCTGTAAAAGGATTAGAATCCCATAAATCAAAGTTGTTATTAGATAGAGAGCATGACTGGATAATTAAAAGTAGAGCTGCATGGCTATATTTAGGTGATCAAAACACACATTTTTTTCTTAAATTTCAAATCACAAAAGAAGTATTGATACTATTTGGGGCATGAAGGATGATATGGGGAACACAATGAAAGGTTTTCATTACTTGGCAGACTCAAGGGTAAGGCACTTTGCTTCCTTACTCAAGGTTATGGAACATGAAATTATGGGGGATATCTTAAAAGTCATCTCCACCTTTCCTAGAATGGTGGAGGTTGCTAATAATGATGCCTTGTTTAAGGAATTTACTCTAGAGGAACTTTTGAATCACGACTACCTTTCAAAAAGAATGAAGCTCGGGTCCAAATGAATGGTCAATTGAGTTTTTTTTTTAAACAGTCAAGGGAAGATCTCCTCATGATGGTTGAAGAGTTTGGATTTCATTGTAAGATCCCAAGAGGTCTCAACTCTAACTTTTTAGCATTAACCCCCCAAAAGGACCATCTTATCTCCTTTGATGAGTATAGGTCAATTGCCCATTGCAATTATGCCTACAAATTATTTCCAAAGTGGTTGTTATGAGGCTTTCCCATCTTATCTAGCTTCATAGATCCTGAACAGTTTTGTTTTCTATAAGGGAGTCTTGTTCATGAAGCCATTGGGTCTGCCCAAGAGACCCTTCATTCCATCCCTTCTTTTGTTCTCAAACTTGATATTTACAAAGCATGTGATTGTGTTTCCTAGATCATCCTCGGACTATTTTTGCTCCATGTTGGCTTCTCTTTTGAAGCTTTCAAATGGATTATGAGTTGTGTTTGTACTGCCAATTTATTTGTCCTCGTCAATGGTTCAGCCTCTACATTTTTCCTCTCTTCCAAAGGATTGAGGTAGGGACGCCCCTTGTCCCCTATATATTTTTATTGGTGGTTTAGAGTCTTAGTAGGGCCATTTACCAAGCTAGAACACTTGGGTCAATTTCAAGGTGTAAGAATTATAAAGAACATTGTTGCCTCTCATCTACTTTCGTAGATGACATACTCCTTTTTGGCTGTAGGAGTATGAGTGTAAGTAAGGCAATAAATGAAATTTTAAATATTTTCTCCTCTACAATAGGGATGGTCATAAATATGGAAAAATTAGTCCTCTACTTTTTTGAACTAGATGGGCACCTTCTAGATCATCTATAAAGACTTTTCCATATCCCCTTACACAAGATAGAGGGGGGTCTAGAATATTTGGGGTATACCTTGAAGGGAAATTTCTACATGAAAGATGATTGGTCTTGGCTCATCTCAAGAATCAGGGGCAAAGTAATACTATGGTGCAACAAGGGGATTTAAAGGGGAGGTAGGTTGGTCTTTATCAAAGTAGTTGTTGAAGCAATCCTTGTTTATTAGGTTTCCCTTTCCTCAATTCCAAAAGGAAATTTGGGAAGATTAATAGGATACATGCAAACTATCTTTGGAAAGGAAGAATAGATTGTAAAGGGGCTCACTTAGCCAGCTGGGATTCTATTGCAAAGCCCGGTAATTTTGGTGGGTGGCCGAGAATCAAAGACTTGTTTATGTTTGGAAAATCCCTTGCTACCAAATCATTGTAGCGAATTACGACCAAAGATAGCATGTGGGGGAGAATCATTCATACAAAATATATGGCACCTCCCTTTCCAATTGCTCAAATCATTGGGAGGAACTCTCTTGTGCTTTCTCAGTCATAGTAAATCATCTATCATTGAAAGTCAGTACATGCTCTCAGGTAAGGAATAGTGTTGATGTTATTATAGGTCGTAATCTTAATGTCTTCCTTCTCCTTAGGTGACTGAACATCTCCAACTGAGAGGTTTGTGCACTTTAAATAAAATTATCAATGAGAATGAAACTTCAATTGGATCACAAAGATGGTTATTTTCCAAAGAGGTTAGTCTTGATGATTTTTGTGTTCAAGATTGGAATACTTTATGAATGGCCTAAAGAGAACTAATAGGGGAACCAAATGAATTGATTTAGTCTTGGTAGTGAGAAGGAAAGGACTATAGAGTGACTCTTGGTTATGAGGCTCAACAGGGCCATGGGATTGTGACTATAGAGTGGTGGATGAAGAAATTGTGGGATATTCTTGCCCCTGCAAAATTTACTCTTTTAATTTGGCTCATTCTTAAAAATAAAGTCCCAACTTGGGACATAAAACAAAAATAGAGGATGGAAGGTCCTGGATAGTGTTGCATGTGCAAGAATTCCTGTGAAATTGTTCATAATATTTTATGTGCTTGTCCTTTCATTGTACGGGTTTGGAGGCATGGAGAATCTACTTCGGGGATTCCAAGGTTGTGGTCAGGTGATGCTTTCATAAACAACTTAAGGATTGGTTTGATAAAGGTGACTTACAACAATATAGAAGTGTGCTTTTCCTGATTCTCTAGAGACTCTGGATTGCTAGGAATGAATGTATTTTTTAGGACAAAAATTTCCATAGTTTTAAGGTCAATTCACTAGCTCTTTCTTTATTCCCATACTCATAGTCCAAATCCTTGGTACCTAGGGTCAAATCTATGAACCCCCCATACATTGATAAATCTGCCCCTCAGGGCTATTTTGACAGTGCTAGTCAAAATGATATCATGTTGTGTGGACATAGGTATGTTTTATTCCTCTCAGATTATCACCTTTTTGTTGGCATGATGTTTTGGGTCAGGGTACAAATAACTATGGGGAATTTGAGGCTACTATACTTTTGATGAAATATGCTTACTTTTTGAGACACAAGATCTGTGAAGAGATTACAACTTTCATTTCCTACTTTCACTTGGATACTACTTTGATTTAGAGGTTTCAGGATCTCAGTTTTTGTTTTTTGCTGAGACATAGGTTATGTGAAGAGTTTACAATTTTCATGTAGTTGTTCCTATTTAAAGAACTCACAATAACTGTATTTTATTTCTATTGTGGAAATACAAATGTGTTTTTTGTTCGAGGAAAAAAAAGGAAGAATAAATCAATACTAAAAGTGGTTGAGGTAAGGGGTGTTAGTTGTAGTGGGGGGCGTATACGAGATTAATGGATAGGAAGAACAAAGTTATGCTTGGGGGCTTAGGAAGGAAACAAATAACATGGTCGAGGCTCTCGCTCTTTATGTCGGACTGAGACTACTCCAAGAATGTGGAATTCATAGTGTCAAAGTGCTCGAAGACTCTATGATGATTATTCAATCCTTATGCACAAGAGCGGTGGGGGATCTTTCACCTCTTAGGAAAGCCTTGAGTAGGATTAGGTTTATCGTTTCATCCTCTGATAGCATAACCCACTTTCACATTCTAAGGTGTAATAACAGATCCCAACTAACCCAAGGGAGCCTTAAATTATGTAGGGGGGGCTAACCCATCGTTGTGTGTTTTGATGTCAATGAAATGGACATGAGGTTATATGTTAGGGGCACACGTTTGGCCGATGGTGTGAAGGGACAGTACTTGGACATGATGGTGTTGTAAACAACGATATCCTTCATCGTTTGCACATTTAAATAGCCACTTAGTCAATCTGAAAGGATGGTGCACAACTACATTCACACAAGGGACCGAGTGTTAAGAGGGATATACATGGTGTTCATGGAACAAAATGCTTGTTGGAAACTACACTAGGGGAAACAAAATTTGGAGGAGGGAGATACTGGAATGTCTTGCTCAAGCCCAACCTTGGTTGCATGCACCTGTCATCACTAGTGAACGTTGGAGGACAAAATAAACATGAGTTAGAAGGAGAAAGGAGATGAAGACCTAGTTCAATCGCAGCTGGAACAATTGCAGATAGCATAAAAGTTATAGAAGGAAAGTGATATGGCTCGCAACCAATGCTTGTTGTGTGATTTAGCAAAACTATTTCAGGAAATTCGTGCTTTGAGGAAGGAAGTTGATGGGTCACAGAGGGACATCTCCAACATCTCAGGTAACCAACAAGATCAACACTCGTATAGCAAGGTAGGAGACTGGTGCGTATAGCTAATGACCTCAACACTCACCTTTAGGCATTGGATGCAAACTCGACCCCAAGCCATCCAACCTTAGCATCACCGGGGCTTGTTGGAAGCAATCGCATGCACAATGTGGACATGGACATGGACAAGTCCAACAATATTCCACCCAGTTTTGGACAAAACTAGTAGAGATTAAGCTTTTTGATCCTGGTTATGTTATGTATTACAATTGTCTATTTTTATTAGGCCAATATATCAAAATGTATAGTACCAGTTGGAATAGTTTCCTTTTGTATTGTAAAAGGCAGAAAAGACAATAAAAACTATGGTGCCAATTTTTATTCAAAAGTATCAAAACCATGTCTGGTTTGTTCTATACTTTTGATGTAACTGCTTTGTTGTTTGACATTCAAGCACAACTCTTATATATACATAAAACCACTATATGTTATTGTGAAAAAAAAAAATATTGAGGTAATAAAGAAAAAATAGTGAACTATTAAGAGGAAGGAGAAGAGTTTATGTTCGAGACCATCTTTAATTTAAGGGACACGTTTCTAGAAATTTGGAAAGGGTCAAGGGCCTTTAGCTAGGAAGTAAATGGAGATGAGCATTCCTAGACTAAACCAAAACCTTGAAAACAATGATATTGAGGTTGATTATCCAACAAACATGTATATTAATTATCACAAGAAGGTAGATGTACATCATCAACTCTTGGATGAGGGTAGAGAGCTTTCACTGCAAGGAAAAGACCTTGTAGCGGAAGCCATAGCAGAGGTTTTTAGTGTTACGAGATTGGCCAAAATTGTCAAAAAAAACCTCTGCTACAGGCTCCGCAATTGGTAGCGGATGTTTTAACGAAGGTTTTTTTTGAATTTTTTTATAACTAAATGAACTCAGCGATCAGAGGCTATAGCAGATGTTTTTATAACAATGAGCTTCTTTAGAACATAACGCACCAGTGCATAATATAATAATACACACGTGTGTGTAATATAACAATACACACCAGTGTACTCCAATACATAGAGCACCAATGTGCACCAAAATTTAACACCGCCCAGTGCTTTAAAATAATATACGCATCAGGAAGTTGTAACCAACAAGCACAGTGCGTATTTATTGATTAAATGCACTGATGCTTACGTACTATAACAAAGCACTGGTGCAATATGTTACTACATACGTACTGAACATTATCTATATTCTTAAAATTTAGCATGCTTTTTAGATATCATGGCACATCAATGCATTTGATAATGATAAGCACTATTGTGTTTTAACAACTGGAAAGCACTGGAGCGATTAATAAGAATAAGCGCACTGGTAAATGCACCTAGGTTGTGAACTTAAAAATAAATAACAGTATGGGGAAAAAATAGTTAACCCATGTTATGGACACTCAAAGAAATCGCTCCAAGAAGATTTGAATAAGTGCTTCTTGGCCTGGTTCGCTGGTGTCCATTTATAGCTCCAAGTTCGTGGATTCTCTCAAGATTTGAGCAATCGACTCTTCGTTGAAGGCTGAGTGCCTTGTTTGCTGCAGTGGGTGATCCATTATCTCAATAGGCTATTCGATCAAGATTACACTTATGCTCCATGATGTCGGCCCTAGTTTGGGAATTCTCTTTTGTAGGATCATTATTAGTTTAAGCTTGTGATCAATTTTGGATTTGTGAAATTTTAGATTAGACTCCGCCCCTTGTTAAAGTTTGAACATTCGGCAGTGAACGTGGTGAATTGCTCTGTTTGAGGGATCACGTTGCCAGAGTTTTTTTTCCAGGAAATTGAATCCTAGATTGTCCTATTATCACTTCCTTTGTCTGAGAGTGATCTTACTATGGCCTACGGAGTCCCCCCCTCCCCCTCCTCTTCCTCTAGAGATTGATGCTTTTAACCTTATAGCCTCTCGTGGGAAGAGAAAGGGAAGCCCAATGGTGTAGACATTTGTGAAGAAAACATATATTCCTTCTGTCGATTTGCCAGCAGAACGTCCTCGCTGGACTGTCTTGAACCCAGAAGAGCGTGGGATCATTGGGAAAATTGCAGGTCTTTGGCCTTCTCCAAAGGCCATCAATGGATGGGTTCAACAAAATTGGAGGCCCCTGGTCACTGAAGGAATTCACAATCATTTGGTTGGTAGAGGTTATTATGTATTCATGTTTGAATCAGTTGAAGACCAAGACCTCATTTTCTATAATGGGCCATATTTCATGGGTCTACATGGGCTCTACCTGAATAAGTGGGCTGCGGACTTCGACCCTACCCAGGATGTACCTTCAGTTGTTCCTGTCTGGGTTAGGCTCCCCCATTTACCTCTTCGCTGTTGGAATTCAGAATCACTAGAAGCCATTGGAAATAAACTCGAAAAGTACATCGATAGGGAAGAAAGGAAAGAACAATATTTGTGTGCATGAATTTGTGTTGAAGTAGATTTAGAGATAGGGTTGCCCAAGGTAGTCAAGTTAAATGTTGTTCAATGGTCTCACATTCAAGAGCTTGATTACGAACAACTCCCTTTCAAGTGTCGTCATTTCCATGGATATGGCCATTTTGCTCGTAATTGCAAGAAAAAATCAGAAGAATAATTGGAAAATGAGAAGGCTAATCAGTGGACTCAAGTACAGAAAGCGATCACCTCCAAACATGATAATAAAATGAAAGGTAAAGGAGGAAATGCTAAGAAAGGAGCCATTCCTGGTGAGAAAAAATCTTTAAAATCCTAGGCTGTTGGAAATGCTTCGGCTTCTTCAAATCCCTTTGTGGTTTTAAGCCCTTTTGATGATCAGAACTCTCCTGTTCTCGAAGAGGGTGAAGTGCAGCACTCTGAAGTCCATAAAGAAGATGGTGATGTAAATCTTAGGTCATAGGAACAATCTAAACCAATAATCTTAGAAACTCCAAGTGCATATGCAATCCTGCAGGTTCTTCATAATGATCCCACAGGAGCTACATCTTCTCCCTCCTATGTAGAAATCCTAAAGAAGAAATCGGTAGAGACTTCTGGTTCCTCAGAAGAAGATGAGCAATTCACCAAAAAGGCAGGAAGGAATTCTCGAAAGGAGCTCCAAGAAGAAGAAGTTGAGAAACTAAAGATGCGGGGTTATCAGGCTATAATAGAAATGTCATTAGGCAGAAGTAAGCGGAATAGACCCCTAAATGGAGGGCTTAATCCCTCTTTCTCAGGTAAATAATGCAGATTGTCTTGTGGAATTGTAGGGGCCTGGGGAATCCCAAGAAAGCAGAAGCAGTGAAAGGTCTTTTGAGAATGGCACCTACAGACATTCTCTCGCTTCAAGAGATAAATATTGAAGAAGAAGCATTACCTTTAGTAAGCAAATCAAAGTGGAAAAATGATTATGGCATGGCTGTCAGCACAAGGGGCACTTCAGGGGGCCTTGCAACTTTATGGTATGAGGAAAAGTTTATTCTGAAAGCCTCGTATGCATCCCAACATTGGATTTATACAAATCTTCAGCATATACCAAGTAAGACTTCCATGGCTCCCTTTAACCTTTATGTCCTTGTAAATCTTATTGAGAAGAAGGACTACTAGAATTCTCTGTCACAATTTATTGAAACAACTCACACTCCCACCAATATTATTGTGGTTGAGGATCTCAATATTATATTAGATCCTATTGAGAAAAAAGGAGGAGTTTGGGGCAAGGATCCTTTTCATGAGTTTGTGGAGTCTTTGATTCATGCTTAGGATATTCTGGATTTCAAACAAGAAAGGTCGATATACTTGGTCTAATAATAGAGTTGGGGCTGCCAACATTTTAGCTCGTCTAGATAGATTTTTAGTCCAAAGTTCTTTGATGGATGGGAATTTCTTAATCTCTTCTAAAATCCTACCTAAGTTAACTTCTGATCATCACCTAATCTCTTTGTTGTTTGAAGAGGAGGAAAATTTTGGATCTATACTGTTTTGATTCAGTCCCCTTTGGATTGAGACAAATGGCTTTTGGGAAACTGTGACTCATACTTGCTCTCAATTTGTTGATGGCTCTCCTATCTATGTCTGGGAATAAAAACTCAAGCGACTCAAGTATGCTTTGAAAAGTTGGATAAAAAAACCTCTTTTGACTCCTTTGAGTTACAGGCAAGAGTATATCCATGCTTTAGTAGAGTTTTAGTTAACTTTGGAGGAACCAGAAATTACTAAATCTCATTTAGTGAAGGAGCAGTATGCACAAACTCAGTCTTTCCTTTCCTTTCACAAGGAAGAAGAACATTTGCGTTTCAAATCACGTAGTCTTTGGTTGCTTGCGAAAGATAAAAACTCTGCATTCTTCCATAGACAATGCTGAGCTCGAATTTCTCAAAACCATATTTCAGAAATTAATTCAAGCAATGGTGAGGTTATCAAAGGGCACTCGCAAATTCAATAGGTTGCTCATTCACATTTTCAGCTTCTGTTTACAGAGGACATCGTCACAAATAATGTTGTGAGTGCAGATTTTTTTATCTAATATACTTTCTTTAGTCACTGCTGAGTTAAATGCTGGTTTAGTGAAGCCATTATCAGAAAAAGAAATTGTGGACGTTATTTGGGCAATGGAATCGGATAAAGCCCCTGGGTTGGATGGCTTCTCCATTCACTTCTACAGAGCTTGTTGGCATGTTATCAAATCAGATCTTTTCCGAATGATTTATGCCTTTCTTAAAAAGCCAAAGTTGGAGGGGGTACAAATTCTACCTTCCTCACTTTAATTCCTAAGGAGGAAAATCCATAAACTTTTGACAGATTTTGGCCTATCTCGCTATGCAACGCTTCTTATAAAATCCTGTCCAAACTCTTAGCTAATAGACTCAAGCCCTTGTTGGGGATTTTAATCTCTCCTCTCTAAGGGGGTTTGTTAAAGGTAGGCACCCTGTAGACAATGTGATACAAGTGCAAGAAGCCCTTCATTCCAGCTTCCAAAGGAAGGAGAAAGGTATGATCATCAAGCTTGATATGAAAAATGCCTTCGACTGCGTTAAGTTCTCTTTCCTCTACCAAGTTCTTATCTCTTTTGGATTCAGTGGTGAATTTGTTAGTTTGATAAAAGCCTACATATATAGGCCTTGGATAGCACCCCTGGTTAATGGTAGACCATCATATTTTTTCCAAGCCACAAGAGGAATCTGTCAAGGGTGCCCTTTGTCACCTTTCCTCTATATATTGATGGCTGAATCTTTAAGCATAAAACTTTCAGTAGAATTGGTTGTAGGTTCTATTATAGGCATTAAGGCAGCAAGAGGTGTGGATTCTATAAATTATGCTCTTTTCGTCGATGACTCTCTTCTTCTAGGAGGGGCTTTACTAAATATTGCTCGAGCTTTCAATGAAATTCTACAAAAAAAAATTCTAAGTTCAGAAGCTTTGATCAATAACAGAGAAAGAGTGTTGTCTTTAGTTGGAACGTTGATTAACTGACAATTCTGTGAATTGCCCATTCCTTGGGCTTTCCTGGATTTGATAAGTGGGACAAGATCAATTACTTGGGTCTCCCATTAACCTTGGGACCAAGTCCTCCCTCGCTTTGGCTTGAAGTTATTAGTAAAATAAAAGCCAAAATAGTCTCTTGGGGTGGTTATTGGTTAACAATGGCTGGAAAGTTGGTTTTAATTAAGGCGGTCCTTTTAGCCCTTCCCTTATTCCAATCTTCTTTGCTTCTTGCTCCCAATTGCGTCACTGCTCAGATTTCCAAACTTCTTCAGGAATTTCTCTGGAATGGTGGCAAAGGTAATTAGAACAAGATGCACTTGGTTAGTTGGGAAATTCTCAAAAGACCTCTTTCGGAAGGTGGTTTTCAAATTCGTGATCCTGGATTGGAAAATCTAGCTCTGGGTGGAAAAATCATTTAGCAGTTGCTTGCAGATAAAAATCATCTGGTAAGCAAGATTCTACAGATGAAATATCTTAAGGGAGGTTCTTTGAGAAATTTAAAATCAACAAATAAACCTTTTAGTACAACAATCTAGAACTTGTGAAGAAGAGGAATTGATCATATTCAACATCAGCTCTACAGAATCCCTGGTAATGGGATGAGGATCTTATTATGGGAAGATAATTTTTTTTAACTCATAACGGATAACTTTTTTTTTGTTCATGAAGGGTTACAGGTCTGATTAGGCAATTACCGATCCGCCAATTACACAATGATCAAAAGAAAAACATCGAAAAGGTTAGAGATTGCAAGACCTCTTACAGTTTGAGAGTATATCTCTGAGAAAGACTTATTACAACTTATTTGTTTACAATTAAGGAATTGGATGAAAGTAGCTAGATTTTTCGTTGATGCCAAGGTGACCTTGAGATAGCAGGCAAGCTTTATTTGCCAAATCATCTACCGAATTGTTTAACTCCCGTAGGATGTGGAAAGATTCAACCCTATCAAAACATTTCAAAAGATTTTGAATTCTCTACAAAGTGTTTTTTAAATCAGTATTATAAAAATGATATGTTGAATTTAAGGCTTTGATCAACAACTATGAATTGCCGAATTTTTGAATTGACTTGTAGTCGTGCTCCTTAGCGATATGGCACGCCTTGAGGAGACTATAACTTTAAGCCTGGTTATTTGACATGAATCCAAGACCCCAACTAAAACTGGTTTCAATCAACTTTTTTGGAGAGAACACCAACCCCCTAACTCTTGAGATTCCAGGATTTCCCTTTGATGCACCATAAAAAAAAATTGTTGCTGAAGATGAATTAATCCACCGTGAATTAAAATCAACACTATTGTCACGAATACGCCAGGAGGGGGAACTAGTTGGTTTGTTGCAGACCTTCTTTATCAATCTCATCAGAATAGAGCTAAGCCACATTGAAATCTCTAAGGTCAGAGTGGAAGGGGACGTCAATTTGCTTGCAGATTCAACAATAAGCAACTTGATTTTTTGAGCAAGGATCTGAGGAATCGATGGTAGATTGTTAAAAATCCAGTTATTTTTGGCAATCCATAATTTTCAGCATATGACTTTCAGAATTAGCTGTCGGAGTTTAAACCAATCTTTATTTTTGCCACGTGATGCTGGGCTCCGTTCAATCCAATGAATAAATAAAGGAACAACGATTGTTTGAATAGGGACAAAATTTAGCCTGTGAAGGACACACTCCCATACAAATTTTGAGAAATCACAAGCGTTGAAGAGGTGATCAGCGGTTTCAAAGGCTGAGGTGCAAAAACAACACCTGAATGGTCCATGGAAGCCACACTTTAGTAGGTTTTCGCCTGTCGACACCTTGTTATGCAGGATTAGCTAGGAAAAGAAATTCACCTTAGGGAGGTAGAGAGGAGACCATACCGATTTCCAAATCGCCGAAGAGAGACAAGAATCATGCTGAGTATTTTGTAAAACCAAAAAACCTTTAGCATTGTATAAGTTCCTGTAGAATCCCATCCCCATTTGTATTTATAAGAGCTATGGGCTGGAGCTATCCCTGAGAGTGTGGTGAGCAACAAAAAAAATTGGGAGTTGAGATGGTTTGGAAGCTCAGGTAAAGACCAATCTTCCCAGTTTCCAGTGCTATCCCAAATGCAAACATCAACCAACAAAGCAGTCCTTTTTTCATTAGCGAGTCCTTTATCTCTTCTAACATATTGACAGAGGAAGGGGAGTATTACCTGAAATTGTATCCTTCCATAGACGGATCTTCTTCCCATTACCTAGAATTCGATAGAGTTGTTGATTGAATTTATCAATTCCTCTTTTGCAAAGATTCCAGGTAGTTGTTCCTATGGGGGTAGTGGAAGTTGATAAATTTCTCAAAGAGCCACCCTTTAGATATTTCATCCTAAAGATCTTGTTGTCAACGTGATTTTTGTTCACATATAGCTGCTAAAGAAGTTTTCCTCCCAGGGCCAGATTATACAATTCAGGGTCATGGATTTGCAATCCGCCCTCATAAATAGGTCTTTTCATAATATCCCAGCTTACCAGATGCATCTTATTTTGGTTACCTTTCCCAACATTCCAAAGAAAATATCACAAAATTTTGGAAATTTGTGACAAAATAGACTTAGGGGCAAGTAGCAAAGAAGATTGAAGAATGGGAAGGGCTGAAAGAACTACCTTTATCAATATCAATTTCCTGGCCTTGGTTAACCACTGACCACCCCAAGAAGCTATTTTGGTTTTAATCTTAGCTAATACATCGAGCCAAAGAGAAGGAGGGATTGAACCAAGAGTTAATGGCAGCCCCAAGTATTTTATCTTCTCCCACTTATCAAAACCAGGGAATCCCAAATAATTTGTTATTCAAAGAATAGTAGCATGATCTACATTCCAACCATAAACAACACTTTTTTTTGTTATTAAATGACGCTTTTGAAATTAGGCAGTAATTTTGAAGAATTTCAATAAAGGGCCGAGCTATCTTTAATAAGGCCCCTCCTAGAAGAAGAGACTTGTCTGCAAAGAGGGCATGGTTTATTGGGTCCACTCCTCTTGCAATCTTAATGCCAGGGATGTAACCTGCTTCCTTTTCAACTGAGAGTTCCAACCATCAAGATGTATAAAAAAGGAGACAACGGACACTCTTGACGAAGACCTCTAGTAGCTTGGAAAAATTCTGTAGGTCTACCATTGACTAGAGGCGCAATCCAGGGCCTATCTGTACATGCTTTTATCAAATTAACAAACACAGGCCTGAATTCAAAAGAGAGAAGGACTCGATAGAGAAAGGGGAGATTTTCTGTATCAAATGCATTTTTCATATCTAGTTTAATAAGCATTCCTTTCTCCTTCCTTTGGAAACTTAAATAAAGGGCTTCTTGAACCTGAATTACATTATCAACTAAGTGCCTGCCTTTTGCAAAACCCCCCTATATAGGAGAGATCAACTTTCCTAACAAAATCTTGAGTCGATTAGCTAGAAGTTTGGCTAGAATCTTGTAAGAGGCATTACACAATAAAATCGGCCTAAACCTGTCAAAATAAGAAGGATTAGCTTCCTTAGGGATTAAAGTAAGAAAAGTGGAATTAGTACACCCTCCAACTTTAGCTTTTTTATGGAAGGCTGACACCATGCGAATCAAATCTGATTTGATTATATTCCAGCACGCTCTATAAAAATGAAAAGAAAACCCATCCTATCCAGGAGCTTTATCTGGCTCCATTGCCCATATGACATCCAAAACTTCCTTTTCAAAGAATGGTTTCAATAGATTTTTGTTATCCTCTGTACCAACAAGAGAAGGAATATTATCCAAAAAATCTACAGACACTTCACCATCAGATAAACCGTCCTCCTGAAACAAAAGCTGAAAATGCCTTCTTGCAGCTTGTTTTAGTTGAACATGGCCTTTAATAACTCCCCCCTCTCCTATGGAGATTTTCGAGATATGGTTTCTTGACAATCTAGCTCTGGATTGACAATGGAAGAAGGCTGTATTTTTGTCGCCAACCTGTAGCCAGATTCTTTGAGACTTCAGCCTAAGAAATTCCTCTTCCTGTTTGAAAGATTGTAAGGTATTAAATTAACCAAAGTGTTCAAGTGCTAGCTGAGTTTTGGTGATATCACATTCTTCCATTACTAATTGGATCTATGCTAACTCAATCACTTTCTCTTGTCTGCTGCTTGTTGGAGTATTTTGGGGATTTTTTATCCAATTTTTCATAGCGTATTTGTTTTTTTTGAGTTTCTGCTCCCATACAAAACTGGGAGACCCTTCAACATATTGCGTCCATGCTTGATACACAGTTTCCCAGAAACCATCTCTTTCAATCCATAAAGGACTAAAACGAAATGGAATTGGGCTGAGGTCTTCCTCTTTTTCGAGCTTCAGAGTAATGGGGTGATGATCAGATGTGAGCTTGGGCAAGAATTTAGTTGAAATAACGAGATTCCCATCCACCAAGGAGCTATTAACCAAAAATCTGTCAAGCCGTGTCACAATGTTGGCCGCCCCAATTCTATTGTTTAACCAAGTAAATCTTCCTTTCTTAGGTTTAAAATCAATCAGATCACAGGATTGAATTAGTGCCTCAACTGTGTCTTGAAAATAATCCTTGCCACAGACTCCACCTTTTTTCTCATTCAAGGCTAAAGTTATACTGAGATCCCCAGCAATTATAGTATTTGATTGAGAATTGATGTCTAAGAAATCTGATAAAGATTTCCAACATTCTTTCGTTTCAATAAAATTAATTGGGACATAAAGGTTGAACATAGTGAAGGAGATCTTACTTGAGATGTGAAATAGTTCTGCAAATATCTAGTGTTGGGTAACAAACCATATTTTTAATTGAAAATTTTCTTCACACCATAGAGTAGCAAGACCCTCGGAGGTGCTTCTCGGGCCTCTCGCGCTGACAGCCTTGCCAGCATTCATTTTCCATTTTGATTTGGTTAAGAGAAGAAGCGAATATTCTTCAATATTTGTCTCTTGCAACAAGAGAATGTCAGAACAATCCATCCTCATTAAATATTTGACGACTTCAGCTTTGATTGGATTCCCCAATCCCCTGCAATTCCAAGAGGTTATCTGCATTATTTACTCGGAAGAGAGGGAGTTATTACTCCCTTTAGAGGTTTGGTCCTCTTACTCCTGCCAAGTGACATTTCAATAATGGATTGGCTTCCCTGCATCTTCTGTCTCTCTGCCTCTTCTTCTCTAGCCTCCTTTCGAGACTTCCTACTTGCCATTTTGGAGATTTGCTCAATAGAATACTCATTAGAAGAGCTTGAGCTATCAACCGATCTCTTCTTAGTAATTTCTGCATATGAAGGAGAAGATATGGTTCCATTTGGAGAGGGATGATTTTGTTGCAAGAATTCACCTACGCTGGGTAATTCTTAGTTAACTACTCTAGTTAGATCCATTAATCCTATGTTTTCTACAGCTTCATCATCCTGCACTTCTGTATGTTGCAATTCACCTTCTTCTAAAATAGCATTATCTTCAAAAGAACTTAAAACAACAAATTGATTAGAAGATATATTAGGATTTTCTATAGCCTATGCATTATAAGGGACCTTCCATCAGCTTTAACTCCATTCTCAGTCTTTCCTTCTTTGTCGTTCTTTCTATTAGCCTAATTAAATAAACCTAATTTCTGAATTTGGGTCCACTGAGCCTTTTCTTTTTCAAGATCATCTTCTATTTTTTTCTTGCAATTTCGGGCAAAATGGCCATAACCATGACAAAAACAACAGTTGAATGGTGTTTTTTCGTAGTCTAACTCCTGGATATGAGACCATTCAATTACTGTTAACTTAATTGCCTCAGGAAGTCCTATTTCCAAATCAACTTCGATGCATATTCTTGCACATGAATATTGATCTTTCCTTTATGCCTTATCGATGTATTTACCAAGCTTGTTCCCAATTGATTCAAGGGATTCTGAACGCTAGCAGTGCAAAGGTAAATGAGGAAGCCTTACCAAACAGGGACATCATATGGAACATCTTGAGTCAGGTTGAAATCTGGTGTCCATTTGTTCAAATAAATACCATGGGGACCCATGAAGTATGGACCATTTTGAAAGATGAGATCTTGGTCCTTTGTAGAGTAAAAAACAAAGACATAATAACCTCTTCCAACAAAGTGGTTTTGTATTCCTTCAGATTCTAAGGGCCTCTAGTTTCTGTACACTCGTCCATCAATAGCCTTTGGATAGGGCCAGAGACCTGTGAATTTCCCAATAAGCCCACACTCAACAAGGTTTAGAGTCGTTCAACAAGTCTGTTCTACAGGTACTTCAACTGAGGGGATGTCTACTTTTTTAACAAATTTATGCGAAGGACCCCCTTTCCTCTTGCCACGGGTAGCAATCAATCTCTTGAATGCATCAAGATCGGGAGGAAGAGGTAAAGGAGGATCCCCTTCAGAATCCATGAGGCAAATACCACCATGATATATCTTGAGAGCAGTTCGTCCAGTCTCCAGGAGAAGCCACACTATTGATCTGCGGTCAAGAGGAAAAGAAATTCCTTCAGCAGACTAGCTGACACTGTCAGAGCCAAGAATCGCTGAAATATCTAAGAACTGAAGCAAGAAACGCCTGAGCCCTCTAGTGACAACGAAAGGAATAACATGGCAAACGAATGCACAAACAACCTGCAATCCAGGGGTAACCCACGAGGATCCTCACTGAACTTTAGATCCCCCACATTCCTGCAACTAAAATCCTCCAACACAGCCTACAACGAGGGATGAACCAGGAAAGCAGGCACTGGAACAAGCTTCCAACGTAAAAAAATAAAATTAAAAGCACTTCTTGGAGCCAAAAAATCAATCTGTAGGAATTGGTTTCTTCAGAAGATAATATTTTAGGTAACCCTACTCTTTCCTCTATAAACTCGTTAAATGAGATCAAATCATGGTTAATTAATAAAGGTATCCTCTGGCTAGCTGATATATACTCTTGTGATACCAATGGGAATTGGGTTGGTTGGTCTCTTTTGGAGATTCCAGAGCCTCTTCTTCTTCAACATAAATTGTTGATTTCGGTTCTTTTAGGACTAACCCCTGTCCATCGCTCTTCCAAGGACAAATGGGGATGGGGTCCGACAGTAAATTATTCAGCAGCTCTTGGATTTTCTGCATTACATACTTCTCAGGCTTCTTTCTTATCCCCTGTTCAATGGAAGTATGTTTGGTCCTATTATAGCCTTCCAAAGGTGTTTTTTTTCACGTGGCTCCTCATGCATAATAAGCCATTAACTGGTGAAAATTTGTCCTAACACGGGTTTCATGGTCCGTTCAGATGTTTTTTTTTAAATTCTGCATTAGAAACATCAGAGCATATATTTTTTAATTGCGTTTTCACCCAGTCTGTAATGTCCCCTTTCTGAAATTTTATTAAATGACCAATTTTTCCACTTTTTCCCCAATTTTGAACCTTGACTAGTTTTGATGTATAGAACTCCAAATTGACCCAAATGCTTCCAAATTGTCTCATAAGGTACATAAATGATAATAGAACTTAAATATTATGTTTAGAGATGTTTTATGACCCCCAAATTACTTCTACAAACTTGTTTAATGTTCTGTTCAAATTAGGAGTCTTTACTAGCAAATTGACGCTCCAATTCCCCCCGGGTAATTGCTGGAAATGGCTTCTTAAATGGGCCCAAAGCCACTCGAATTTATGAAAAGAGGAATGGGATGTGTAAGGGACACTTTTAAAGTCTCATATGCATCATGGTTCAGTTTATACAGGTTTTTATGACTCTTTCCAAAACAGCTCCCAAATCACAATTTCGACCCTTGGGGAAAAGGCACCAAATCTTCTCCCAATGCAATAAAAATGAGTAAAATGGATTCCAATGCTTAAGTACCGAGCATGAAACTTGAAACACACATTAATTACAGTACATTCATCATACATTTATCATAGATACATTCCTCCATTCGAAATAATCAACATTATCATAGTATACATCAATGTAGTGGGGAAATGGTCATTGTTTGCTCATTAATAATCACTTTTCCTTACAACCATTTGATATTTCGACTTGAGAATTTCTGAGAATGAATAACAGAGCATATTGCTCTTATTAAAATTAGTAATGGACAATGAAAATCTCTCCCAATTCAAAATCATTAGCATTACAATGGTGCACAACAAGATAGTGGAAAATAGCACTATTTCTTCATTGTTTAACATTTTTACATGAAATATTTTGTCATTTTGAATTGAGAGTCTTCTGAACTTGAAATATAGATAATTTACATCAGAACATAAAATAATGTAACATTATAAGATTCCCCAAAGAGATCAATAGCTCACCCAAAGCGCAATCCCTCCATGAGCAAGAATATGCCATAAAAACTGGAAATGGTTGAGAGGAAGTGACGCAATAGAAGGAACCATGAGCTTCCATGTAGCTTACACCTGCAAATAAAACTCAATTAAATCTCCATGAAAGACCTGAGTGGCCTCTCCAAACACCAATTTGGATGAGAATCTTTCACCCTCGAAATTGGCTAAGGCAAGAAAACTAGTCATCCACTAGCTCTCACAATTCACAAATGACAATTTCTCAAACGATCAAAAGCTATTCTCTTGGTTTCTTCCTATATTTTATAAACATCCTTAGTATTATAAGGTTCCCAATCCATCCACAAACTCAAGCCAATTCAAATTTTGGTGTGTGCTCATGATTTGCCTTGTGTCCTCCCTTTCCTAGCCTTCCACCTTCCCCAGATTTGAGTTGGAGCCCATTGAGCTTCCCTAACTCCATGAGAGCTCTATTGGATGCTCTATTTCAAACTAACATGTAAGATATGTCAGATGTCAGCCTTTAGATTTGATTTGTGTCATAGGTGTCATAGCATCTTCATCATTGTTGTCATAGAGCTAGGGAATCTAGTCCAAGTGTCCCACTAGCTCCAAAATGACTCTTCCTCTCCCATGTAAGTTACATTTCCTTCCAAATTCGACCTATGATGTATATGGCCAATTTTATTAGCCTTCTAACTCATCCAATAACCTTTAGGCTTCCCATGGATTCGAAAGTGCAAGAGGAGGATGCCATGTGGCACCAAATTTCTAGCTTGTGTGGGCCCCATAGTCTCCATGCTCCATTGCCACTTTAATTTTCTCATGTATTTATTTATTTAGATCCTTTATTAAATATTTATTCCATTATAATTTTTAAACATCATTCATTATCCCCCTTATTCCAAATCCCAAAGCTTCCACCCCCAACCTAGGAAACCAGTAATTTTCCTCCTGGGCAATTATTTGACCCTTAGCATCAATTTGGCGAACTCTAATAAATATGGAAAATGTGATTAGTCCATTGTTACCCAATGCAAAATTTGGGACATGACAAATCCTCCCTTCCCAATATTGCTCGTCCTCAAGCAATTTCAAACATGGGTGTTGAAGAACCTGCTTTCTGTATGATTCTTTGAAGTTGCCACCGAGTTTCCCAACTTTGAGTCTTTGAGATTCAATGAAGATTTGAGAAAGGAACCACCATGCTTGTTGCTGCACTACTCTGATTAAAATCACTTTATTAAATGAGGAATCCATCTCTCATACTGATTTTTTCCCAAAAAAAATTGAAATCAATGGGACTAAAAAAACTATCCCAAGGTCCCGTTGCTTGTATTGCACTCCAACAATTAAGAGTGCTCTCTAACCCATACCACGAGGAAAGAGAATTTCGGGATCCCATTTTCTTGTATGCCATTCTTCCAAACATCATGACTACATAATATATATCATCAAAGTACATAACAACATAATAAATATGTACATCAAGAAGGTGTCTCATCAAAAAATCCTGAAAGTGCTTATTCCTCCAATTAAGTAGATCACCATTTGCCAAGTGCATACAAGCTTCAAGTAACCAATCAAATCTGCTCCAATGACATAGGTGAGGATCCTATGTCTCATAATGCTGCTCCAAAGATATATAATGTGCATCAATATAATCAGCCATGTGTTCTTTCATCCAATGAGTGAATGAAGAACCTCCACCAAAATCTGAACTAAATAATGAGCAAAAAAAACAAGGAGACTTCAAATGACTCAGAGAAGTCTCACCCATACATCCATGAATGAGAGAATCATAAAGATATAACAAAGTATGTGGTTGGCAACAAAATTTTTCTCCAATCATAAATCTATTCACCCCATTGTTGGATGAATTTCCTCCAACATCAAATGAACCAAGTGTTGAGCAAGAGAAACCACGAGTCTTCAAGTGACTCAAATGCATATCATAAGTGCATCCATGTAGATGTGCATCATCACAAAGTAACAAAGGATGCTACTGCAAATGTGAATAAGAATGTGCTCCAACCATGTCATCATAAAAAGTAAATCTAGGAGTTCCATACTCCTCATGTGGCACTATAAAAAAGAACCCTTTCACCCATACTTCATTGCGACTAATGCTGCAAAACATGGAATTATAGGATGTAGGAGAATGAACTAACTCATCCAAATCATCAAAAAGTGCAGAAGTTTCATCATGGGAAGGATCCGTATGGGCAGTATCATGCAGCTCCTTCAAAAGTGTGAAACCTTTGTCATAGATTGGTTCCAATGTAGAGGAATCATATCTTCTTTGAAAATTGCATAACCTTCATCAAGAGACAATTCAAGTTCCTCTTCCACCACATCAAGCGTTTGGATATCTTCAAGTTCATCTTCAAACACATTAAGCACATTCAAATTTCTACATTTCTCATGATCCACCATGTCATGAGAATCCTCCAAACAATCTACCATTTGACAATTTGAAACATAGGAGGAAAAACAAGTATCTTGCAACTTTTCAAGAAGTTACTCATTTTGAATTGTGAGCTTATGATTATCCTCATTATTCTTCAAGTATGCATCATGTAACAATTCATTAAGCTCAAACAAATGGTTTCTATCAAAAAACACAGACGTGAAACTACCTTTGATGTGGCACATTACTCTTTGAATCTTCTCCATGTCTTCAAGGAAGGATGTTTCCTCCAATGAAGTAGCTCTCCAACAAGAATTTGACACTAATGCTTGAGTGTCGTGGAGTATGCCAAGGGACTCTTGGATCTTCTTTTCATTCATCTTTAAGGACCCTTCAAGAAAGCGAGGCTCTTCCAAATGAACCTCCTCATCTTCTTCCTTCTTGCTTGGACCAACTTCATGAAGCTCAAGTGGTGATGGGGAAGTTGATCTTGTTTCTTCTTCAACTGCTACAAGGTCTTCATTTTCATGTTTACTAGAAATCTGGCTTGCAGAAACATTTTAAAATCTAATCTCTATGTCACCAACATAGAGTTGTCAACACCCATAAGTAGGTACTCCTTCATAGTTCAAACATCAATAAGTAGATGCTCTTTGTTTCATTTCCAAGGTAGAATGTGTCTCAAAATTATCTTCAGTATTTTCAATAGAAACTTCTTCAAAATCATGTGATGTCTCTTCATATTTTTCAGAGTCACTTGGGAGTGAATCTCGATCCTCTTCATGCACTACTTCTTCTACTTCACCTATTTCAGAACTAGGTGGTTCATGGGTCTCCTCCTTTTGCTCCTTTAAGCAAGCTGATACATTTTTCCCCTTGGTTTTCTTAAAATCAATATATTTTATCCAACCTTGGATAGCCAACAATTCAAATCCTTTCATAATATTCTTGGTCATGTCTTCAAAGATAGGTTCCATGAATTTTATATGCTCCTTAGCATCATATGAGGTTCCCTTTTCATCCCTAGTCATAGTTTCCTCTTCAACAAAAGCAATTTGGGGTTTCAATATATAATGGTGGTCCCTAAATTCTTGTCCTCATAAATATCATACCACATCAGGCGCCAAGATCATGCTCTGATGCCACTGTAATGTCAATATGGAAGCTGGTACTTCATGGATTGAACGTTGCTGCTCCCTCTCACATGGCAATCGTTCCATTGTTTGTTACCTGGAAAGATCGGCTCCTTGTTTTCAAAGGAAAAAAATGCAGAATGGAATAATCTCTAGAAATCAATACCAAAAGGGATTTGGTGGAAATTGTGACTTGCCATTAATGAATGGATTTTTAACAACAAATCATCCACTCCCAGAGACGTGGCAAGTAAAGCAAAATCGCTAATTTTGGAATTTGTCTGTCAAACAATTAAAAATTCCTCTCTGACTCCAGAAATTATCGCATGGTTGGGTTCTTCTGCGATTGGGATAGGGTCAATCATTATTAAACCATTGCCTCCTCCTTCCTGGCACATGAGGCTTAGTGTTGCAACAACCTTTCCATTGTGGTGGAAGAGCTCCGGCATTGCTACCATCTTTTTCGACGGTGCATCCAAGGGAAATCCCGAGATTGCTGGTGCTGGTGGGTTGATTTTTTCTCTGGACGGTATGAGAGAAACCTCTTTCAGTTGGGGTCTTGGAATTACCTCGAATAATCAGGTAGAAAGTTAGAACCTTCTTAAAGCTTTCCAGATTGCAAAGGGGATGGGATACCAGTCAATTCAAATTTTTGGGGACTCTGGGCTATTGATCAAATTGTTAAATTCTGAAGATCACTTTAATAGTCCTTCCTTGAATAAAACTCTGCAGCGTATCCGTAATACTTTGAAAGACTTTAAAAGGGTTACTTCTTTCCATATCTTGCGAGAGTTAAACAATCAAGCAGACTTGATGGCAAATAAAGCTTGCCTACTGCCTTCATGAAATTTCAGTATCAATGGAGATTCTAGTATACTTCAGCCGCTCCCATGAGAATGTTTCATTAAGCAGTCTTTCATTGAAATAGAAATATTTTTAGGCTCAAAGATCTATGTAATTTTTGGTCCTCTTGATCTTTACCTTCTGTTATTTTTGTAAATGGTTGATTGGAAATTGCCAAATCATACCCGGTATTCCTCATAAATAAAAATATATAAAACTACTTGTTTGAGTTAAGAAAATAAAAAATAACGGTATGGTAAATATAAATTTGAGGACAGGGCGTATCATTCAACAAAATGCACCGCGGTGTTAAATTTGACCAAATGCACCGAGGCGTAACATTTGACCAAATGCACCGGGGCGATAATAAATATCAAAGGCATCATAACTTGTTTTTTGAAAAGTGGCTAGTGACATTGCAATGAAAGATCTATATTATATTTTTTTAATTCCATTATTCATTAGAAAGTAAACTATTTTTATAGAATTATTAATTTCAATTTTAATTATTGTGTTTATTTAGATTAATTTCTTATATCATATATTCTATCATCTATTGTAATATTTAATGATCAATACATTTAGTTACCAATTTACCATTTCGCATGTAACATTTTTTTTTTTAACAAAAACAGAAAAGGGGGTTGTATTAACAGGCTGTGCACAGCCATTCATTACATTTCCGAAGGGAGATATAAAGCCGAGACGGCACAAAAACAACAAGCCATACAAAGTCTATTTCCCAAAACAGAGAGCACAAAATTGCTTTTGAGCTGCAAACTAAACGAGTTGTAAAAACCCTCACAAACTGTCTACATAGCAGAGTGCAGAAAAACATAATTTATACAAAATTTGATACTAAAACCCCTCACTAAACTGGAAGTATAGCAGACAATAAAATTCAGTTGCCTCTAAGCTGGCGAGGCTGCTGTACTGATTCCTCTTCCATGGGATGGGAGGCTGAGGCGTTGGTTCCATTTACCCTGCTCTCCTGGTTCAATGAAACGAGCCTTTGGAGGTCTGCTTCTATACGCTCAACTCTGCCCACGAGTTCACGCAGATTGCTATCCAAATCGTCGGTGCGAGCTCCATTGTCGCTGACATCCTGAGAGATCCTGCTAACAATCTCGCTCATCCCCTTTATTTCCTTGGCTGTGTCTCTACTCTCCGTCACCCCTATAGCAGTCAATTCATATAACCTTCGAAGGTTCTTCATAATATCCTGCATGCCAAGATTAATACCCAAATGCGCCATAATACCAAGGTCGGACGAAATTGCCAAGCGAGACAGCTGAGACTGCAAGGGAGAAAGAGCTGTATCGTCCAAATCGTGAAGATTTGCTTGCTGGTGGCCTGATTCACTCCAGTTTTCAGCCTGAGAGTCAATTTCCCAAAGAGCAGAAGGATAACGGCAATGACAAAGGGCTAATTGGGAGAGATTTTCTTCTGCAATAGATTGGGTGAGAGGCTGCGCATGCCAAGATGAAACCTGAGAACTCCCAATGCCAATTACATCGGCCTCTTGCAGAAGGAAGACAGATGCTGTATTCAAACCCTCATCGAAACCAAGAGGCAAAATAATGTTGAAATTCGACATGGAGGCAGAGAAGGGAGAGCCTCGATCGTGCGAGGAGAAGAGACACTTAATTGATCGCCTGAAAGGAGTTAAATGCTCATCAGCAGAGGGGAGTTGGGCATTACACGCGGCCTTCACAAGGAATAAGACAGGACGGGAGCTTAAATGCTGAAGGCCGCCAAAAAGATGGAGAGGGTGACGGCTGGCTGGGAGGGAGAAACTAGAGGAGGGGGGCCGAAAAAAGTGAAGAAGAGGGATAAAGGTGGAAGGAAAAGGGAGAAGGGGAAAGGAGGGTGGAAGAGGGATAAGGTGGGAGGGAGAGGAAACCAGAGAGCTAAGGTAGGATAAGGCCAAGATCATTCTAAGATAATCCTTGAAAGTGTGGAGTTCCTCTTCAAAAACTTGCTTATTCTTGATTTGATGTTGGTTCCTTAAGGTCCTCTTCATGGAATGACTTTGAAGATGGGAGGATCGTCATCCTGGCTGTAATGGCCTTGAGGGAGACTAGCTCCAACATTGGCCATCGCATCTGCGTCTTTGTTGTTCTGGCGAAGAATCTGGTAAAATTCAATGTGCTGAGACAGAAGAAGTTGCGCCTTTTTATATAATCTACGGCATTTGATGTCTCCTATAGGATACCCATTAATCATCTTATAGATGACATGTCTTGAGTCGCCGAAAACCAGAACTTTCTGGAGATTTTTGGTCCGGATGAGGTGTAGACCCTGGAGAAGCGCCATCCATTCTGCTTCGTTATTAGTTCTCGATCCAAGTCCCCAAGCGAATCGATGTTCCACTTGTCCTCCAGGATCCACTAGGATCCCACCCGCACCTGCCGCCCCTTTCGCATGTAACATTTTATAATGGCTTTGGAGAATACAATAGAATAAAAAAATATATTCTATTATATATAAATAAGATACCCTTTGTCATACAAATTAGTGACAACATAAAGCCCACAATAATCAAAATGTCAACATGCATAGAATAGTTACACTTGTGAGTAACATGTTGTCTTTCATTTTCAATACTATGTCCAATACCTTATACAAAATGTATGATCTTCACAACAAGTATTTCAAAATATTCAACAACTTGCATTGACATCCAAAATACATGGGTCATCATTCTTCACTCGAATTGTTATCAGTGCTTGAGCCACTTGCATCAACTGAGTTATTTGGCTAAATGTTTTGTTGATTGGCATGATTGCTTTCCTCTTCTTTAGCTTCCATCTACAAACATAAAAATAAAGTGTACCAGGTGTATCTATAATACTAATGGACATAATTAAAAATAAAACAGATAATATACATGAATATAAATTGAAAAGCGGTGTACCATAGAACGAATTGAGTCATTAATGATATACATTCTTTAAAAACCAAGTCTTGTGCATTTTCAAACAAGTATTCTATTGGTTCCACTCCATACTTTGTTTCCTGCAAGCTTTATACCTCGTCACAAATCATATATTTAATATAAAAGATTTGTGTTGTTATATTAATTACAAAACAAGAGAGGCAAAACAACATAGATACAAATTCCACAAATAACTTTTGATACACCAACATATATACTT
>LPNX010575796.1:145061-200040 GCA_001517045.1 Pseudotsuga menziesii | reverse complement strand
ATATATATATATATATATATATCATGTGCTTCTTATGGGAGGAGGAACATTAGATTGAGCTTCAAGTATATGGGCTTCTTCCTAAAGCCAAGTTTCTTTCAAGAGGAGGAAGATTGGTATTCCTTAAGCCAGTCCTCTAGATTATCCTTGTGTACTAGGATTTTATACCATACATCCCTAAAGGACTTACGACGAAGATAAGAAAGAAGTGCTTCTTCTTCTTATGGACAACCGGTAAGCAGAAAGAAGGATTGTCGCTGATGAAATGGTTTACAATTGTAAATCTAAAAGAGCTGGGTGGGTGAGGGATTAAGAACCCCTTATTATTCAGCCTTTCCTTAGCAACTAAATCTCTTTGGAGGTTAGCCCAAAACTAAAAAATGTTGTGGGGTAAAGCTTTGACATCTAAATATTGCCCGAACTCATCTATTGTTGAATGGTTCAAATGCATAGACAAATCTCACAAAGGAGGATTTGTGGGATGGAAAGCATTAGTTCAATAATTTCCTCTTATTGGAAAGTGGACGACATGGAGAATTAGTAACGACCGAAAAGTTCGCATTGGAAGAGATCCTTGGGTTGGATCAAGGGAAGACTACAAGCTCTTTACTAATGTCTTAGCCAAATTTAAAAACCTAATCATAAACATGATTGATGATGTGCAAATTATTTCTTCTCAGGACATTATGCAAAATGGTTGGAAATCGACTCAGGAGTTGGGATTAGAAGGAGACGAGGCAGGAGAATGGATAGGATTCATAAATAAATTGGAAATAAATTTCATCTCTCTACATGAAAATGAAAGAGATTAACTTATTTGGACGAAGAATAACTCTACCGGGGACTTCTTAGCCAGACTAGGTTATGAAGCCTTTTCCTTAGATTCCTTTTTGGTGAAAAGAAATGGTGGTGGTCGATAATTTGGAAGACAACAGGTCCTCTTAAAGCCAAAATTGTATTGTGGTTTTCCTTAAGCAATAAGATGCTCACTTGGGAAAACTTGCTTAAGTGTGGATGGTTTGGTCCTAGTTGGTGTGGGTTGTATCAAACTAGTAGTGACCTACCTCTCTCTTTTTTTCGTGTTCATATGCAGAGGCAGTCTAGAGCGCTTCTACAAAGGATCTAAGCAATGCGAATCTCTAAATGGAGCCTTCTTCAGAACAATGTTGTTATAGTTGGTGGAAACACCCATTGGTATGTTGTTTTTATGCATTTCATTCTTTTTTCATTTATGGTCTCTGGTGGGAAATGAACTCAGCCATATTTCAAGATTGACGAGTCCCCTTTGAAGCTACTTTGGCTTTAATTATGCAATGGACAAAAGAGCATAAATTTGACTAGAAGTAAAAGAAGACAAGGATACTGATACATTCGAGCTACGATAAGAGAATTCTATGGGCTTACTTTGATGGTGCAAGTCAAGGTGACCTTCCTTTAAGAGGTTATGGAGGAATAATAAATCTATCATGACATAAATATAAACATCCGATATGGACCAGGTCATTGCTCAAATAGCAAGGTTGAGTTGTTTTCCCTTTAGGCAGTACTTCATACAACTCTAGCCTCAATATTTCCAATTTACTTGTCTTTGGATACTCCAAGATGGTAGTTGAATGGAATAACACCTGAATTCAAATAAAGGCTCCCCATTTACAATCCTTGCTTAAGATAATCAAGATACAAATATGGTTGTCTGCCTTTATCTCTTTCAACCGTGTGTATTGTGAAGTAAACAAAGAGGCATATTTGTTATCTAAAAGTGCATTGTTGTTGGCTTCGAGGGAGGTGAGGGAGGAAGAACAAAGGACGTGACACCCTTCTAATCATACTCAATTGACAATGGGAGAGTTGGGGGAGGAAGAACAAAGGATGTGACCTCCATCCATTTAGGCTTAGTCGCATAGTAACAAGTGACACAAATTAGAACTAAGTTTTTTTGGATGAGATGAAATTTGATGTAAATAGAGGAGAAAAGGGAATTAATGTTTTTATTGTAGAAGCATAATTGGCTTAGGGCTGGACTCTCTTAAGAGAGTAATGTTCTTAAAATAGAAATGTATAAACTGGAAGCTCAAGGAGCAGTAATGAAAGTCCATGCTAGGGACAAACTCTGTAAGTCCCTTTTGAGGATAGCCTATGTTATTCAACATGAATAAGAGATTTTTTTCTATGAAAAAAACTCTCTCTCTCTCTCTCTCTCTCTCTCTCTCTCTATATATATATATATATATATATCATAATCACTATGAAATCTTTAGTTTATATAAGGAAATTACAATTACTCAAAACTTTGTTATCAACCCCTTTTTTCCTTGTCGTCTTGTCTTATGTGTTGAATGGGTTCCATTTTCTTTTCTTTTTTTGCAATAAAATAATATTTAATGCTGAAATGATTATTTAGATGTACATGGTAATCCAAAAAAATCAATGATTTAATACATTTGAAGCACGTTGTTGTTGAGATGGCTCCTCCTGCGATGCAATTATGTCAATTTCCTTGACCATCTCCTTGTACACTTTTATGGACATCCCTAATGGCACACTTTGCATATCACCTCATTCATCCTTTGGGATTTTCATAATTTTCCTAAAAATGTAAAATGATATCAAACTATTTTTTTGTTGATATGAAAATTAAATATAGCATAATTAAAATTATTAAAGAAATGCTTTGTGCCAGTAGATACATTTTCTGCAAGATGAGAATGGATCGAAGTAGCACTCATCTATGTGTTTTGGTCTGGAGGATGCAAAAATCAGGAGGGCGTAGGGTTTGGAAGTGCTTGATGGCGATGGCAGGAGTTGGCAGGTAGTGGGCACGGACGCCAATGGCCTCTAGCACTGGCTAGAGGTCTGCCATGACTCCACGTTTCGTTTTGCTTGTAAGAATTCAGGGTGCCCTAGGTTTTGTGCGGTGAGCCCTTGTTGCTTCTGCTGGATATGGTTGCCGATAGTCCGTGACGGTGGTTGGGGCTTTGGGGCTTGTTAGTTCTTTGAGGGTTTCATTGACTGCAAACGGTTTCATTCTTGGCATTAATGGAGGATTTGGAGGAGCTAGACTACTCTAGTGACAGGTTGGAGAGTTCTGACATTTGGGAGGTGCCAGGTGGAGGGATGATGGAGCAGCTGGTGGATATCCCAAGACTGGGCCAGGTCGTGGTGGGCTCGGCAAGTTTGGTGACAGTAGGGTTGGAAACCGTTTCTTCACCGTCTGACTTTCTTGTTTTCTCGTCGGATCTCTTAACGGCTGTCTCCCAGGTGGAGTCTCCTTTTCAGCGGTCGAAAGATAGGTTGGGGTCATCGAACTGGAGGGAATCGGGCATTTTCCCTTCACGGTTTCCAGATTTTCAGGCAGCAGTTTCTCAGGTAGGGTTCGGAGCTGGAAAGGGGTGCGCAGCAGGGTCGGATGATGGGGAGGTCGGTCAGGTCTTGCAGGGAAAGGTCTCTAGCAGAGAGACTTCGGAGGATGAGTGGAGGTCGCCTTTGAATGTAGCTGAACAGAGAGGTTTTGGGTCTCTGCGAAGGGACCGATCTGGAGGTGGTTCAGGGGTTTCAGTCGGCCTAATTGGGAGGCAAGCTGTGGGCAATGGAGCACCAAAGAAGAGAAGAAAGAACTGGATAAAAAAGAAGCAGCTTCGGAACTACGCAGTTGGTGAGGATATAGCCTGGGACAGCGTTCTGCGGATGGCAAAGTGTACCTTAGTGGGGCGGGTTTTGGGAAGGAACTTTGCGAAGAAAACCATTCTTGATTGGGCTGCGAAGTCCTGGGGAGCTCAGTGTGGCTACGTCCCGGAGGTAGAGATGTTAACTAAAGGATGGTTCGCGGTCACCTTGGAGAAGGACGAGGATTTAAGGTGGATACAGAATAAGAGCTGGCATATTGACCATTCACCTGTCTTGCTGAAACCCTGGAGCCCCATGTTTGATGCCAGCAAAGAAAGAGTGGATGTCTTACCCATCTGGGTGAGATTGCCTGCTCTCCCATTACATTTCTGGGATTTGTATCACTTCAGAAGGATAGGTGATATTATTGGGTCTTTTCTGGAGGCGGATCTCTCATTCCACGAAACTAAGGAGAAGAAGGTCGCAAGGATCTTGGTTAACATAAACCTCAGGGAGGGTCTGGCCGAGTCGATTAATTTGGAATGGGGTCCGGAGATCATTCCTCAGCTACTGGATTATGAAAATGTCCCCTTTCGCTGTAGAAGGTGCCATGTTTATGGGCATCCGGTTTCGTAATGTCCTTTGCCGGGGCGGTCTTGGAACGGAAGAAGGCGGAAAGATCCTGTGGATGCGCGAAAGGGACCTAGGGAGAAGGTCGATGGTTCCTCTGGTTCAGCCCAGACTTCTGCGGATGATTTGGGCAGTGATCCATCTTCAGAAGAGTTGCATTTCCCTGAAGAATTGCTGGACGATGGGGTTAAATATGCGATGGTACAGGATACTGTCTCAGGGTCGGCTCCTGGGGAGCCCTCTGGACCTGGTACTTCATCTATTCCCATTTTGTCTAATGTTAACTTGTTTTTGAATAATGTTTCTTTCCTGGGTTTCGACTGGATAGAAGGCTTGAGAAAGCTCTCCCTTTCGGGTCCCTCTGGTTCCCATTTGTCTATGCCTGCTCATCATGTTTTTGCTGATACCTTCCCGGGGTTGGCCACACAACCCTCTATTGCTTCTGTTGCTGCTGAGCCTGTTTTTTTGCCTGCTATGGACGAACCCTCCTCTGCTGTTGTGGAACCAGACCCTACTCCTATCCCTGAAGATTCCTGTCCCTCTCCACCCGACTCTACGGATTCGGGATACTTTTTAAGATCTTGTCAAAAGCCTTCGGCTGGGCTGGGAAAAAACCCTTCGCCGGTGAAACGAGGTTGGGGCAGAAAATCAAATCTCTTCAAGGCTCAGTCCAGAGCAAGGGAAGATCTTTTGGGAGGCAAACAAATTTCGATTGAAAAGGCCCTTAGAGCGGAGGCAGCCAAGAAGAAGGGTCGCAAATGAAGATTTTGTCTTTTAATTGTCGAGGGCTGGCTGGGCCTGGCAAGAAATCAGCCTTCATCAGGGTGCTTACTCTTGAACGCCCGGATGTGATCTTGCTAAAAGAGACTTTAGGAGTAGGAGAGGTGATTCGGGAACGCTTGGAAAGTTGGATTCCAGGTTGGTCCTTCTTGAATTTGGACGCTAGAGGGCGTTCCAGTGGTTTGGCGGTGGGTTGGAAAAGTAGTAGTGTTCAGTTGATTAATGCCTGGGGTTCAGAGGCTGTGCTGGGTATTGAGGTGTTTGTAACAGATTTGGGGATTTCTCTTAATGTGGTAAATGTTTATGGGCCTCACCTTAATAGAGTTCCCTTCTGGGACTCCCTCCTGCAAAACCCATTGGTGAGTGGAGACAGTCTAGTATTGGGTGGAGATTTAAACTTCTCATTGGGGCACAATGAGGTTTGGGGGCCACATGCCCAGGTGGATTCTCTGGCGGGTTATTTTGTTCAGAAACTGATGGAGAAGGGCTTGTTGGACATTGAGCCTATCAAATTAAAACTGACCTGGAGGAACAACCGATGTGGGGAGGCGAGGGTGGCTAAATGAATTGATCGTTTTTTGGCAGCTGAGTAGCTGGTGGATAGATTCTTTATGGTCAGACAATGGGTGGGCAGCGGGGGCTCATCAGACCATTTTCCTATTTTCTTTGAAATTAAGAAGGGGCCTATCAATCCTCCGAGCCCCTTAAAATTCAACAAGTCTTGGCTTCAGGATGAGACCTTCAAATCCCTTTTCCTTGATCACTGGATCCCTTTTGAAGGGGATAATGATAGATCGGCTGCTATCCAGTTTGCAGACAATATCAAAAGACTTAAGGTGCATATCAAAGAGTGGTCATTCGCAAAGAGGAACAGAGATGAAGCTGAGCTGAAGTCTATAGAAGCAGAATTGCTGCTGATATACGAAGGAGAAGGAGGTGGTTTCTCTTCTTTAGATTCAAAGGAGGCATTGACAAGGCTGGAGGGTAGACGTACCTCCCTGCTGTTAGAAAAGGAGGAAGCTTGGAGACTAAAAAGTAGGGCAATCTGGCTGGAATGCGGGGATGATAATACAAAATTCTTCCATGCCTATGCCCGGGGAAGGAAGGAAGCTAATACTATTTGGAGTTTACAGGATGAGGAGGGTATTCATGTAGATTTTGAAGCTAAGGCCAGGTGTGGGGTTAATCATTTTCAGAAGTTATTCAAAGCACCTCCTCAGGCCTCAATCGAAGAGGTTATTAGATTATCTCAAATGTTCCCCTGTTTTGTGGAGGAGGAGGAAAATGGGGATCTTATGAAGGAATTAACGGAAGAGGAACTCAAGGAGGTAATGGGAAGCTTTCAGAAAGATAAAAGTCCAGGGCCAGATGGGTGGACTATATATTTTTTCCTGGGCCTCTTTGATCTTCTGGGAAGGGACCTTTTGAAGGTGGTAGAGGATTCTAGGTTGGCTGGTTGGATTCCGGCAAGCTTCAACTCCACTTTTATTGCCCTCATCCCAAAGTCTGATAATGCAACCTCTCTCAATGACTTCAGGTCGATCTCCCTGTGTAATTGTGTGTATAAGATCATCTCAAAAGTGATTTCTCTAAGATTGAAATCAATCCTTTCAGCACATGTCTCGGCTGAACAGTTTGGTTTCCTGGAAGGGCACCAGATCCATGAGGCTATAGGGGTAGCCCAGGAAGGTCTTCACAGTTTAAAAACCAGAAGGCTGAAGGGGGCTATCTTAAAAATTGACCTTTCCAAAGCATATGATAGAGTAAGTTGGCTTTATTTGAGGTTGCTTCTAACCCATCTTGGTTTTGGCATCTCTTTCATTTGTTGGGTTATGTCTTGTATAACTACTGTTTCTTTTTTGGTGCTGATTAATGGGGCGGCCTCGCCTTTTTTTCATGCGGAGAGGGGGTTAAGACAAGGGTGCCCCTTGCCCCACTTCTTTTTCTTCTTGTTGCTAAAGGTCTTAGCAGGGAAATCAGAGCAGCTAAAGCAGAGGGCAGTTTTTCTGGGATACAATTAGCTCCAAATTTAAATATTACACATCTGCTCTTTGTGGATGATGTGCTGGTTTTTTGCTCTGGTGTCAGAAGAGAGACCCGAGTATTGCATGATATTTTAGAACTCTTCTCCAAGGCTACAGGAATGGAGATAAATTATGCGAAATCCTCTTTGATTACCCACTTGTTAAGACCGGAAGAGGAGGCTGAACTTTCGAGGATTTTTCCTTTCCCCATAGCTGGATTGGATGAAGGGCTCAAATATCTTGGTTTCTATCTGAAAGCAAACCTTTATCGGAAACAGGATTGGCTCTGGTTGGTTGGGAAGGTTGAAAAACGGTTAAAGGTCTAGAGTCACAAGTGGCTGTCTCGTGCAGGGAGGTTAGTTTTAGTTAAAGATGTGCTGGAGGCCATTCCGGTTTTTTGGATGGCACTCTCTTGGATTCCGAAAGGGATTATTGAAAGGATTAGGAGGATCTGCTTCAGGTTTTTATGGAGTGGAAAGAAGGAAGATCAGACTACTCCTTGGGTTAATTGGAGAAGGATCGCTGTCCCAAAAGGTTTAGGAGGTTGGGGGCTAAAGGACATATTCCTTTTCTCAAAAGCCTTGGCTGCTAAGGGTGGTTGGAGACTGGTGAAGTCTAGCAGTTTGTGGACGCGGGTGATTGTTCAGAAATACCTCCCAGGGGAGAGGCTGCTAGATTGGATCAGAAGCCCCAGGAAATCCCATTCGGGGGGTTCGGTGATTTGGAAAGCGATTGTAAAATCTTTTAATCTGATCGAAAATAACTTAGCTTGGGATGTTGGAAACGGGGAAAGTGTTTTGGTTGGTAGGGATCCCTGGTTGGGGTGCACACAGCAACATCTCCTGCCACCTGATGTTATTGAGGCTCTCGGCCAGGTAGGGATCACAACTTTAAATCATCTTGCTGTTCCAAGGCCTGATGAACCGTGGCTTCAATTCTGGAGAAGGGCTACTTCCTTAGGGTTGGGGGAGCGGGAGGCTAGATTTGTGGAGAATTACATCAGAGAACTGGACAGGGCACATATTATTCTGTCAGAACAGGAGGACTCTTTGGTGTGGGATGCTGACGCGGGAGGTGCTTATACTCCTAAGGCAGGGTATTTATTCTTAAGTGCAGGGGTGGTTTTAAGGGAAGAAGTATGGTGGTGGAGGCCATTGTGGAAGCTTAAGTGCCCAGCTAAAACAAAGTTGTTCATGTGGTGTGTATTAAATAATAAGGTACCTACCTGGGATGTGCTGCAGAAGAGAACATTTCAAGGGCCGGGTTGGTGTGTGATGTGTAAACGGGAGTTGGAAACCACTTATTATCTGTTCTACTCTTGCAGTTTTTCTTCTGCGGTCTGGAGGGAAGTATCCACTTTGGTTGGTTTCAATTGCCTTTGGGAAGGGGATTCTATTGGGTCAGCTTGGGATTCCTGGTGGAGGAGGACACCTCAAAAACATCTAAATTGTTTACCTTTGCTGGTCATATGGGGGATATGGCTTGCTCGTAATAAGGCAATTTTTAAAGATATTCCAAGCTTACCGGCTATCGTAGGGTCTTTGGCTGTGTGTTTCTATAAATCTCTACCTATCCACTTAAGGGCTGTTTGGGAACGAAGGCATTTAGAGGTGGCTTTAGATCGATCCAAGCCGTGGGCTTTTTTCGATGGGGCAGCACAAAACAATCAGTGTGGAGGAGGAGCAGTTCTTTACCTTGCTGAGTCTCATGTCTTTGTTTTGTCTATGGGACTTGGGGGGGGGGAACAAATAATTTTGCAGAGTTAATGAGCCTCAAATTTCTTCTAATGTTTGCAATAGAAAAAAGATGCACTGATTTAAATTTTATGGGAGATGCATTGAATGTTATAAACTGGATAAATCAGACTCAAGAATGCAGGCATTTGAGACTTTCTCATATTATTTCCTCCATCCGGCAGCTCCTTCTGCGACTTGAATCTTTTACTTGCAGGCATGTGTAGAGGGAAAACAACACGGAAGCGGACAAAGCTTCTAAGGCTGGGCTCAGGTTGGCAGAAGGTTATTGGACAGTGAAAGAAATACATGATGGCAGACAGCAGGCTTTTTATCACAGGCCGTATATGGATCTCTTTTGACTCTCGGCAGGCTATCTTTGGTCTATATTATGGCTGTATGCAGGCTTTTAATTTATGTATTAAGAATTGTTAAAAATATCTTTTTCAGTGGCAAGGAGTTTTTGGCTCCGATCTTAATCTTGCTGGATAGTATTTTTGTTTATACTTATGTCATCAAAGAAAGCTGCGTCGTTTGCTTGAACAGTAACTGTTAAAAGTTATGAGAGCGATCAGTCTCATTGGATCGCATTTATGTATGCACATCGGCGTTAATGATAGAAGGAAGTGTTGTAGCTTGAACAGCGAAAGATCTTTTGTTTTGCTGTCATATGTACAGAGCTGTGTTCAGCTCATACTTTTTTTCTGGAACAGCATCTATGTATGCTCTTTTTTGACTCACTCAACAGCAGACTTTAGAGTCTATAGAATGGAACCTATTTTTGGTGATCCAGAATTCACGCTTCAATGAATATTCAGAATGTAATTTTGATCTCGAAAGATGAATGAAATTATGCTTTTTTTTCTTGGAAAAAAAAAGATACATTTTCTTCATAAACATGTATACAAGGAATATTACTTTTTGAATTTATTATTATTATTTTTGCATGTTTTTGCTATTGTAGGTCTGACATGTCTCGTTGACCATTGCTCTGGAAACACTTGTTGTAGTTTATATATGATCTGATTATTATAATTATTTGGTTGATTTATGTACTGTAAGTGAAAAGTATGTTTATATGTTCTTTCCACTATATCCCTCATAATTTTATAAAAGTCTTTCCCCCTTATATTAACTTGCAGCTCCACTGCAGGGGAACTACTGACCAATTCATCATCATTTGCATCTTTTATATATATTTTTTCTTGTGACGACATTCTCTTAAGTTGTTGTTAGTATATGCATAACCTTCAACATATGTGAATTAGATTATGTTTCATTAATTTACCAGATTCATCCCTCTGCAACTTTTCCATTAATGTTTTACACCCATATGCACTTAAATTACTAAGAATCTTATGGAGATTCCTCATTTTTTGGCTCTGCATGTCACACATTAACCAATACATATTACTTAAAATTATGAATAATTCAAAAATATTAATTTAAATACATAAATTAAAAATTACTTTCCTTCTTCCCACTTTTAGATGTGCCCCCATCATGTTGACTATAATTGTTGTTCATCGAACTATTATCATGCATTTCTATAAAAAAAACAACTTGGATCGTTAAATACAGGAGCTATCAACTATATTATACAAATAAATTACATAACTCATTCAAAGAAAAAAAACTATTGAAATCGGTGTGCTTAAGTTCATAAAATGTATCAATGCGTTTAGTACAAAAAAGCATTGATGCATTGTGTCAATCATGGCGCACCGTGAACCACAAGCCTTTGCATTACATTTGTGGGAAAAATGAATTAAATGGCGGGGTCTGCTTTACTGACATGTTATAATATAAACGCATCGGTATGTTAATACAATAATGTCACCGACAACTATGTAATATTTTATTATTATTATTATGTTTTTTTAGAAAATAAAATATAATGGCAAACCCATAACTATCAGTGCACCTCTGAACGAAACACACTAGTGCGTTTAGTTTATAGAATCACACCAAAAATGATGCAAACATTTTTTATGATTTTTTTTTACAAACCGTATAGGGCCAAGAGGGTTTCAAATTCGACCCAAAAAGCAACCCATCGTAAAATTTTGCAGCCACATAAAACCAAAAGAAGTAGCGAAAAAAGAAGGGTTGCAACAATGAAGGGAACTATGAAGTTTTACTTGAAAGTTATACTATGCAGGGTTTTGATTGATTCACCATACCTAACAAATTTCGATCCTCACAATAATCTGGTTGCTCCAAACTTCTTCAATGTAAGTCTCTTTTCCAAAACTCTCCCCTCAAAATTTTGGTAAAATAATGAAATAATGTTTAGGTTTTTTTTATTACTTTTAAACACATTTTGAATTAGATTTTAAAATTAAAATTTCAGCCCCTTTTTAAAGTTTATGGCAAAAATAACTTGTGCAATATTTTAATTTTGATTTTCGTCATTCCGGTGCATTTAAGGTTATGTCCCACCAGTGCATATAGGACATAACCGCATCAGTGTGTTTAAGGTATGTTTGCAAGATATAATTTGTATACTCAGTAAACCATAAAAAGAAAAGAAAAGAAAACATATTTCATACTTTGGTGCGTATACAAATTATGACACCATGGTGCGCTTGTGTATACTAACGCACCGGTAATAATATTTTTTGTAAAATGCATTGAATAACTATCTGCTATCAAATATAATGAATATTTTATTTTATGGAGGATTTTGCAGATGTTGACATATGGTGTGTTCTTTGTGATGTTGCACTGATGCATCAAAATGTTAAAGTTGCATCGGTATCCTTGTCGTAGATGTGGCGCACCAACTGAATTCAAACATTCTATGATTTGATATTTCAACTTAAAATTTTACATTAATCTCAAATATTCTTCTAGGATTCAACCACACTAATTACAATATTTCATAGTATGTATGTGTGTTGCTTAAACTCACATTATTTGTACAAAATGGTTTCCAAACTATATTGGTGTTAGGATTATTAATCCTCCCTTTACCATACTTTCTATTTAGATTATTTAGCCTAACTTAGGAACCTTAATTAATTATTTGGGTCGACTAGTACATTTGGGTCCATTTGGCCTAATGAGGCCAGATGTACCAGTCACTAGAGTGTGGGGATGTCAAAACCCCAAAATTTCGAAAAATTTAAAACTTTTAAAAATAACATATAATCACATTAAATGCAGTTGTTAACTGGTTGATTAGTTTATGCTACTAGAATTGTAACTGAATGATTATTTAATTACTCTGTACTTTGAAGAGCAATTTCTTTTTCAGTTACTGATTATTTTTCTGTTTGCGACACAAGGTGGTTTGTCGTGATGGACTGGGCTTACTTAGCTTTCGAGCTAACACAACAGTTTCCTTCTATTACAAGTATACAGGTAAGAAGTATGGTTCGATGCTAACAAGTCTCGGAAGTTTACAGTACAGATTTCTGCATACAATTGATTAGTAAAAGTTTATACATGTTTAGACAGAAATACCATGCTTCTTAAGGTATTAGTTTTAATACTGCTAAATTTTCCTTTGAGACTTAATACTAAAAAGAATTGCATTTTGCACATAAGAATAGTAGAGGACTATTCCATACAGTAACATAAAGTTTAGTAAATCTACAAGTACGAAAACCTTAAATGTCCCTTCTGAAGACAAGTATAAGAACGTATTTATTAGTCCTTTACTTAACAGCTTAGCATGGTAGAAAGATCACAGCTTCAAAGGTTAACTTCTTTTAATTTAAAGTTATAATAATAATATTCCAGGCTTAGGTTGTATCCTATTCAGTTTTTCAACTAGTGAGGAATATTATTAAAATCGATCCATAATTTTCCTTACTGAAGCATTTAAGATCTATGATTCGAAACAAGTATTCCTTTTCTTTAGTTTAAGAGTCGGCATTCTTTTAGAATACTAAACTCATTCCAAAGGTATTATTGGGTTGGAAACCAAATACTGTTAAAATCAATCCTAAATCATTATCTTTGATCCTTTTATGATATCTCAAAACTACATTAACAAACAAAGAAGATAGAAAGAGAAAATCAAGTTATCTATTTTACCTTACTTATGAAGTCTCTTATAAATCATGAGTTTGGAGAGTGACAAAGTCTTATTTGTCACCAAAGAATGTTAAAACTATGACTAGGAATAGTTATTACTCTATTCATAGGTATTTAAATGATGAACTAGAGTATACTAGATTAATTTTATAATCACCATAATTCAATATCATTAACTATATACTTGGTTACAACAACCTAACTATAACCCTAGTCTATTACTTTATAACTCTTAAACACATAAACAACCTCTATGCTTATGTGCATGATGCCATGAAATAAACCAAATCAAATAATATAATAGAATTACCATTTAGTATATTCTTTTCAAGGAGTAGCTATGTTTTATATCTTCTTTTGAAATACCATAATAGCTAGCAAAGTAGTTGTGGACTATCACAACTAATCTATAACTATAAACTATTTACTCTATATTCCTTTGGTAACATAGTAAATCTCTATGCTCATGTAATGATGCTATAAAATTTAACAAATATAATAAGCATGGTTTATAAACATTGACTAACCGCATGATTGAATAAATGATGCAGGTGTACTAAGGTGTAAACTCCTTAAGGAACCTTCCAATGATGATTTGTTGGGAAGCAATCAATCGGTTTTTAACTTTAGAGTGATAACCCCATGCAACAATTATTAAAAAGGCTACATGGTCGATTGGTGGCCATGCACTGGCGCTATATAACGGTTGATCTAACCCTAAACTGCCATTCTTCCTTTGTTCACGGGCCTTTGGCCGCTCTGCAAACTTTTCGGGACCATGCTGGTATCGTGTTGACCGCCATTTCACCTCCTACTGCTCCTGCTCCTCGCTAGCTCAGTTACTACACTGTGAGGGTTATTTGGAGTGTTTATAAATGTGTTGTTTGCCTCTGTGAAACCGCCATTGATTGTCTTGGCTTGGTTGATGACAGTCTAACCCTTTTCTTGTACCCTCGAGTGTGATTATCCTTTCAAATAGACGTGGCTGGTTCTACCAACTGGCTGTGCGATAGTTTTAAAAGAGTGAACAATGCAGCTGTAGGGTTCTTACCCTCTCCGTCGTTTCGCTGGGGTTTCCTTCATGCTGTAGAGGTTGAACGAAATACCAAGCTTTTTGCCATCGAATGGCAATCTCCTTGCTGGAACTGGTCGTGGCTTCTCTGCGAGGGCTACCAACTAAAAGGTAACCACTACTCTGTTATTTTTAATACACAGTAATTTATATATGTTATTATTTATCCTTTTACTTAAATGCTAACATTCGGCTGTATAAATAATCTCCTTGCAGGTGAACCTGCTACGCTTCTTTACCTTCTCCGGAATAAGGGTTACGGCTCCATGACCACGGTAAGCCTTGGTCTTTCCACGGCTTATCATCTTTGTCTGAAACCTTGTGCTGGTTTGGTCGATGCAGCTCTGTTCGACCTCCATGGATTTTTGGTTGTTTATTTTTATAGTTTTTAACAATGTGGGTAAAACCCTAGCTCTTAACAGAGCTCTCCAGCTACGGCCGTGAGTGTAAGACCCTGTTTGTAGTGATTGTTTTGTTTTAAAAACTTAATAGGCTGTAAGCCTTACGTTTACTGTGTTATAAAAGCTCTTACAAGTTGTATGGCTTCATGTAAATTTTTGTTACAGCTATGGGTTATTAAATGAAACAGAGTTGCAGTTGTTCTTATGATTATTTGTCAAGGGTAGGGTTTTTACCCTTAGTTCTCTGATATTTTGAAGACTGTTTCTCCTTCTTGCATATCCTTAATGCAGTAATGGAAAGATTGAAATAAAAGAATGCTTACTGTGTTTTATTTAATAACCCAGCCGTAATAAGAATATTACTAGTTCTTCTTATTAAATAAAATTTAAGATGAAAAGACATCTGTCTCGTTAAGTTACTGATTAGGTTTAAATACTTAAGCTCGATTGTCGAGCGTCCTGTACTCATACCTTTTCTTTTTGTACAGATGTACCTTTGATTTATTTAATGCATTATTACTTGTTTAAGATCTGTACAAGAAAAAAAAATAACCTTTAGGCTCATAACAGCCTTATAATAATGTTTTTTTAATGCGGCTGTAGTGAATCATTGTCTTATTTTTTTTTATAATTATTACTTATTTGCAATAATTAGAGATCTAGGGTTTAACCCTATTCTACGGTTTGTAAACAATATTGTTTCCTATTTTGATATTAAGTATTATAATGCTACTCTTTTGTATCTGTGGGTAAATTAAAAATTATTACCCTATTGACTAAGCTCGTTATGCGAGCAGTTCTGTTATTTACTTTTGATTTTTATAAAATAAATAATATTTAATTTTTTTTCTTATGTTTATATTGGATAATATATATGAGTATTTCATTATTATTACAATAATAATTACTAATACCGATTTAGTAATCTTGTTTTAGTTGAAGTAATAGATTCTCCATTTGTTTAACTTTGGTTGTTTTATAATAATTGAAATACTATTTAATATTTAATTCTTTGTAGTTTATACTATCCTATCAATACTCTGCTGTAGTTAGTTTATTTTCCTTAGTTGTAAATATTTTACTTATGATTGTTATATAAGGACAAAATATTAATATACTTCTATTCGGGAAAAGAATAAAAACTCTGTAACCTGTACAACTCAGTCTGAAATAAAAGAAAATAATTAACAACCAGAAAGGATTAAACCTTGTAAATACTCATTACCTACAGTCCTGAATAATTAACAATAATTTATAATTTTGGTTTCATACTTGAGTTTATTTTTAGTAAAGAAGCTATCCTTAAACATAGGATAGAACTATAGCAAACAATATAAAATTCTAGTTGATCTTTTACTATCTAATCTTCACAGTAGAGTTGAAAAGAAACAATTACACAGTACTAAGAATTAACTTTTATGACTGTAAGAAAATAACATATAAATTTGTGAAAACACTTGTAGTAGCTAAATAGGAACTCGGTTCAGAAGAATACTACTTCTCATCACCGAGATACTGTGCTAGAGTACGGTCTGGTAATTCCATATGTGGAAAAACACAGTAAAATTTTAACAGATTTTACTACTGTTATTTTGAGATACTAACTTTACTGAACTAACTGACTACTCAGACATATAGATAAACATAACATGCATCCATTCATATTCAGTAACATAAAGAAATAAATATCAAAACCTGTTTCAGCTGTGGACAACAACAGCAATGGGAGGCCGTTCCTCCCTACCAACTCCTGGAGAGCGCTCAGACAGCGACTTCTCAGGACCCCCGAGCTTGCTCTGGTCTCCCTGGCTGGAACTAGGTGCAGCAATTTCAGATACCAGTCTTCAACTCAGTATTAACTCAGAACTATCAATCAGTTCTCTCAGCCCAAATAGTTGTAATAAAAATCAAGTTACTGCAACAATCCACTCAAAACACTTCCTTACTGTCTTTCCCTTCTTTCCCCAATGAAATTCCTGAATAACATTCACCTGAATGAATTCTCTCTGGAATAAAATCTGAGCAGCCTCAGCTCTCTTCATTGAGTACTTTTAAAGATTGCCTAGGTCTTTGTTGGGTTAACTGTCATTTAATGAGCCACCTGCTCTGATTCCACTTTCTTGGGGAATCATGACCCCAAATATAGGGAAGTTGCCACCTACAACTTAGGAAGTGTTTGAGGATGCTGCCACTTGTCTTTTGCTTTGCCACCTAGTTCCATCCTCCAGTTTGACCAGTAACCTCTTTTAACAGCTCTCCCATGCTGTTGTCTCCATAATTTATTTATTAATAATAAAATATTCTGAATTACACTCCATTACTGTTGACTCTGTTGAGTCATCAATCCCTACTAAGGATTAAATTTAACATAATGTCTCAGAAATATAATAAAACAAATTACATAATTTTTACAAAATTGGGGTATGTGACAGGAGAACACTGCTAGAGGTTAACTGCCAGTTAATGCATGTGCATGCATCAGTTTGGGCGCCTCCTAGACCAATCCCTACATTTTAGGAGCGACTGGAAGTCCCGGCACCAACCTACATTAGTTAGTTGGAGTTAGTATTAGTTAGTCTTAGTTAGCCCCCAATTACTTTCAGTTAGTTCACAATTAGATATCTAGCGCTAGCTATGCATGTGGAGTAGGCTCCTTTTCCCACCTACCACACTTAGTTGCACTAAGTTAACTAGCTGTCACTGATTGATTGAGTTGGTTGGACATCTGGGAGTTGATCTGTTGGACTCTGATATTGATTGAGACACCATGAGTTAGATGGTTAGTTATATACAGTCAGATCCAGTGGATAGATTCAGATTTATACCTAATGCATTCGAATTCTTTTCCTATGTGAAATATTGTAACACCGGATATTATTATTGTGAATGATACTGTAAATTCCCGAGCAATACTTGTTTGTTTCCTGTGTGGTTTGTTTTGTTTTGTTTGTATCTTCATTCTCCATTTACTGGAATTATAATTCTGAACCCTCTGCTTGAAGATCTAAATGGCATTCAATTTCTAATAATTGGAAGTTAGATTGTAATATGGTTCTCAATTTTTTTTTAGGACTATAGAGATGTATATTGATTATTAATTTGGCTCAAATGCAAGGAGAAAACTTTATAGTATCATATGGTCGATTCTTCAAATTAGCTCATTTCATCTTATTCAAAGTTTGACGAGATCTCCCTTTCCCTCTCCAGTAAGTTCAGGTTTTATTTATATTTTGACTATCTAATTGAATTTATGTTTTTTTAAGACAAAAACGGTTATAGTATTGATTATGATAATAATGGCATAGCCATCGGACGAAATACAATTTATGAGTTATGGAAAATCAATAAGAGCTAAGTCAATAAGTTCCAGCATAAAATCTCATAATTTGGAAGGCCCTCACTTTAAGGCGGAATAACATTGAAAGGAAGAAGATTCACTTGGAGCTCGTTTTGGCACAGATTTATTGCTTTGTTTGCCACTAGATCTGCATTGTTGTTCAGCTCTTGGAGAATATGATAGAACTCTAGATGCTTGAATGTCTTTGAGAGGGAAATAATTATTTCAATCATTTTGGCTAACTTTAACCTATGTCCTTACTTTTTCCCATTCATGGCCTGAATAATTAAATGAGAATCACCGAACACAATGGCTTCCTCAATCCCCATGGATTTCAATTGCTTAAGTCCTTGCCAAAGACCGTAAGCTTCAACCATGTTATTGGTATCCTTTCCTATGTTCCAGTAGTATTCATTTTCAAAGATCATCCTCCTCCTGCCGCACCTGAATTCCCCTTCAAAGCCCCGTCAAAGAAGAGTTTAAATATTTTGCTCTCTTTCAACCAAATTTCAAACTGAGTTTTATCCATCCTTAATTCCCATACTTCCAGTGGTTTCTTGGCTGTAGCAAGGGTTGTTTCAAAAATGTTGAAGGACTCTAGCCACTTGGTTTCATCTGAAGTAAGCTTGTCTTTTTTCTTCGACAATAAAGAGGCATTCAAGATTTCTCCCAAGAGTGCCTTCGTTTTAACAACAATTTGAACTGGAGTATGATATTTATCATTGAAAATTCTTTGGTTACGTTCAATCCATATGTTCCAAAACATTACTTTTGGAATCATCCTCTAACAAGTTCTGATCCCTTCTTTATTTACCATGTTTCCTTGATACATACTATCCCAGGAGACGTAGCATTGTTGAATGCTACTTGGAAGTTCCTTGTTTCCCAATTGACGGTGGAGCAGCTGCATCCAAACCTTGCGAGCAAAGGAACATGTGACTAACAAATGGAGACTTGTTTCATTACTTTCTTTACACAGCAGGCATCGAAAAGGGCCAACTATTCCTCTTCTCTCGATATTCTCACTAGTTAGCACTCGGCCATGAATGAGAGTCCAGTCGAACATGTTGATTTTGGGCATACTCTTCATGTTCCAGAGCATTTCCCAGCAGCTTGGGTTATTTGGCACGGTTGGAGTGACAACGAATAGCTCATAACCTTGGGCTATTGTATAGATATCAGAGCGGTTCCCCCATCCACGCGAATCTTTAAGGTTTCTAGCAATTGGTGTCGTGCGTCTAAGCTGCTCCATGAATCGAGCTTTCTCCTTTATCAATTCAACAGGACACTCCGAGAGCACCCAGTCAATCCAGTTGTATAGAGGATTAGGATCCCAACTGGAGATGTCCCATAACGTGAACTTGGCATGGCTATCTAGCCATCGTTTGATTCTGGGTAGATCGTCCACTACCGACTTCCCCATGATGGAGTCCTGCCAAATTTTAATCTGCTTACCATTGCCAAGAGTCCAGAAGAGTTCGTCTCTGAACTTGGCTTGAATTTTATTGCACAACGAGGAAATTGAAGAGCCTTTCTTATTTTCTATCTCTATGTCTAGACATCTTAATCTTTGTCCTGGAAAGTCCTTGTGTCTAAGCACCTGCCTACTCCAAGAAGGATTTGGCTCTAATAGATTCTAGAGGAGCTTAGCTCCCATTGCCATGTTTGGAATTTTAGATCTTTGAACTGTAAACCTCCTTGCATCCACAACATTTTAATTTTCTTCCAGTTAACTAGAGCATATTTCTTACCTCCACTGCTTTTCCCTCCCTGCCAGAGGAAGGCTTTCAACATGCTATTTTATTAATACCACTTTCCCTGTAACATTTAACCATATCGTTCCCCAGGAGTGGATCTTCTTCCTGATTTTTTCGATTAGCAAGTTCCAGTCAGAGGCTTTCTATTTGTTGTTGGAAATTGGAACCCCCATATATTTGAAGGAATCCCAACTGGTAGCTCCCTCAATTCCCAAGATGCATGAAATTCTAGACATTTCTCTTGGATTGATGTTCCAACTATATATTTTACTTTTCCTCAGATTTAAATACTACCAGAGGCTTGACAGTAGACATCCAATTCTGCCTTAAACCTTCTCACTATCACTTGACTTGCTCCTCCTAGCAATATAGTATCATCATCAAACTGTGTGTGGTTGATATATTTGGTTCCTCAGACAATTATGATGCTGATAAGATCATGATCTATCCTATCCCGCTCAAGCTGAAAGCTCAACACCGAGGCTTGGATTACGTACAACAACAGGAAGAGCGGACAACCTTGTCTAAGGCCTCATGAGGCTTGAAAAAATCCAGTTGCTCTTCTGTTTACTAGGGGAGCTATCCAGACGACTTGCTTATATAGGCCTTGACCCAACAGATGAAGCCTTTATCAAAACCAGTTCTTTGCATCACCTGGAAGAGAAAAGGGCGGCTGACTCTATCGAATGCATTGGCTAAATCAATTTTCACTACCATTCCTTTTTCTCGATTTTTATGTTGGAGTGGACAGTCTCCTGGACCAAAATTATGTTATCCCAGAATCTTGTGCCTTTGATGAATCCCCCTTGGTTCTCCTGGATGATACAGGGCACAGTGGCTTTTAGCCTGTTAGCCATTAGTTTGGTAATGATATTGTACCCTATGTTGCAAAGAGAAGTGGCCTGATATCTATCAAAGGCCATCGCGTCTTTTTCTTTGGGGATAAGGGCCAGGAAGGAAGAGTTAGTGCTTCCTCTGATTCTTTCACATTGTTAAGCTTTTAGAACCATCTTAAATAGATCTTTATGCACTATTTCCCAGCACACTTTGACAAATCTTGCATTGAATTCGTTTGGGCCTGGTGCCTTATCCTCCTCCATGCCCTCCACGACTGATTTTAGCTAGGCTAATGTGATCCTTACATGAGAACGTTATTTTCATTCCTTTTTACCAGATTGGGTACAAGCTCCAATACCACAATGTTTAGTGGAACGTTGACTGCATCCACTGAGTAGATGGCTTTGAAGTGCCTTGTGGCCTCAATTTTGATTTGGTCGAACTCTTGGATAACCTGGTTGGCAGTTTGTATTTCATGAATAGTTTTATAATTCCTCCTCGCCTTGGCCTGCTTATGAAAATAAGTTGTGTTCTGATCCCCGGCTTTAATCAAAAGGCATCTGGATTTTTTACGCCAGCTCTCTTCCTCTTGTTTGCAGGCCTCATGGAGCTCTTGGTGAAGATTTACTTCTCTTTCCATATCTTCCCTTGAAAAATTGGATTCCTCCATGCTAAGCTGGTGTTCCTCAAGTGCTAGCATGGCATTGGTTTTCCTTTGAGTTGGAGATGCAGCAAGCTTGCCCCATTTCTTGAGTGCTATTTTGACTCTTCTCAATTTTTCTTCCCAGATGTAAAAGGGAGACCCCGAAACTAGAGCAACCCAAGATTCAAATGTAATACCCACGAAATATTTATGGGAGGTCCATAATGGGATAAAACGAAAAGGGATAGGCCCCAAGTTTTGGTGTTTCTTTATCTGCAGCATAATAGGTTTGTGATTAGATCCCCCAAAGGGTAGGATTTTAGAAGTAGCATTCAGCCCAAGAATAAAAAAGGAGTCTTGAATCAAGAAGCGGTCAAGTCTGGAAGCTATGTGCCCCAAACCCAACCTCTTATTAGTCTAGGTGCACTTCCCCTTAGCTGGGATAACATAAGAGAGATCCCATTCTTAGATAATCTCATCAACCTGCTCCCTTATTGAATCTCTAACCAGAGAACCTCCCTTTTTTTTTCCAGATTGACTCAAAGTGACATTTAGATCATCGGCTAGAATAACATTATCTAGTGGTCCCATGGTCCTTTCCTCCCTCAAATGATTCCAGAATTTATTTATTTTTCCAGAATACAAAGCAGGTGCATAAATATTGAAGAGACTAACTTGGGTGTTGGAATCTGTATGCAACAACTTGGTAAGAATCCAGTGGATAGATTGTTTGTTTCGATTATCTCAAATTTTTGAATGTCCCAGAGCGTTCCTATTCCTCCAGAGGCACTTCTCGAGCTAATAGTGAGGCCTCCTCCTTTATTCCAGAACTTTCTACTTACTTGGAGAAATACTTCTTTCTCCATCTTAGTCTCATGGATCAATACATTGTCTGGTTGGGATAGTCTGATCAGATCCTTCATAGATTTTTTAGCTTTGCTTCCCAGACCTCTACAGTTCTAGGAGAGAACCTTCATTACTTACTTTTGACAGAGGAGGGAATCCCTTTCTGGGATTTCCCATGCTTGTGAGTATTCCTGGTGTTTTGAAGTAATTTTTCCAAGGTTAGATAGGATCCTTACAGTTTGTCCTTGTATGTGGCTTGCTTCGTTGCTTCCTTAGTCAATTTCCTTCCTCTTGCTTTTTGCGTGCTAGGAGTAGCCATCTCGAATTCTCCTTCTTCCTCTTCCTCTTCATCAGTAGCAGATTCCTCTTTAAAAATTTCTTGATTTCCTCCTTCCTTTACCCCTTCTAGTCTAGAATCTAGGATTTCAGGAGGACAGGTGGGGCCGGATTCATTGTCTGTTTCTTTCATCTCACCGGTGTTGGATTCCTCTTAGATAACCAAAGGTCCACTACTGGTATCTTCTGGAGCTTCTAGAGGGGTTGTTCTCAAGGCTATCTTATTCCCTATATGAGGGTGCCCATTCTTAATTTTGCCTTTCTTTACTACTTGCCACTCGTTCTCCTTTTCTTGTTGACTATCATGCTTTTAAGGGAAATTATGAAGGAAATGGTTGTATTCATGGCATCCTCTACATTCAAAAGGCAGTTGTTCATAATCCAGCTTTTGGTAGTGGTACTAGGATCCCACCATGATCTTGATGGCTTCCGGTAATCCAGCTTCTAGGTCCACCTCCACACAGATTTGGGCACAGGCGTACTCATCCTTAGGGCTTTCCATATCGATGCATCTTCCCAGGGCATTCTCGATTGCTTTCAATGACTTTGGGTTCCAGCAATACATGGGCAAGTTCGGTAGCCTGACCCAGATAGGGACAGCTTTGGGGATGCCTGCCTCCAGGTCGAAATTTGGTGTCCACCTATTCAAATACAGGCCTTGCAGACCCATGAAGTAGGGACCATTTCGGAAGATAAGATCCCTATCAACCTTGGATTGAAAATCAAATAGGAAGTAGCCTCTTCCTACCGAGTGAGATGCTATGTTTTGGGAAATCAAAGGTTGCAAGTTTCTCTGGACCCAGCTCTCGGTGGATTTTGGAGACAGCCAAAGCCCAGTGCATTTCTCGATGAGTGCGTGATATGCCAAGGAGAGAGTTACATGGATGGTGTCCTTCGACGGCAAGGAAACCACATGTACATCCTCGATTCAGTTAACAAACTTCAGGGGGGCTCCAGAATGGACTCTCTTGTTCTGCAAGGCAATCAATTTAAAAAACACATCAAGGTTTCAGGCAGGAGGCAGATCAGGGCCTCCCTCCGTAGCTACCATAGGAACAGGGTCTAAGATTGCCACAGCCTAGAGGGCTGAGCGCCCTGCAGGCCCAAAGCCTACCATAGCTGGAACGAGCTACCCTTAAAGAGGTCGTGACCCAATGGAGAGCTTGATGATGAGAGAACGTGCATGCAAATATTCATGTAGATCATGATTACCATGAGAAGGCAGATCTGAGCATGCGGATCGGGAGACAGAGCAAGCATGTTCAATGCATGCATAACATGCACCACTCAGAGCCAACAAACGCTCATCTATGTTCTGCTAGATTCGAAAAATTTAGATCATAGATCCGAGAGAAGACAGAGCTCGTGAAAGTTGAGAAATCGAGTTTTGAGCAATCAAAGTCGAGCATGCAGATCGAGCGTGCAACGCTCAGAGCCTCCAAATCAGGCATGCAACACGCAGGCAATGCTTAGGCATGCAAAACAAGATCACATCCTCAATTTTGGCCTCCATTAATTATCCCTCCAAAATTTTGGTGATTTAGGTCATCTTAAATAAATCAATTGTTTTAAAGGTCATCTAATCGAATTTATGTTACTTATCCATGTGAACATGAATAGAAATGTATTCTATATTGCAAGATCCCAATTCAGGATTGAGTTCATATGGACAAGATATTCCACTAGTTGCAAAATGTCATAAGCTCTTATCAGCAGCAAAATGCCACAAGCAATTCATAGATGAAAATGGTAGTCGTTTTACCTCACCAATTGTAACATGTCATCTTCAAGTAGCGATCTTGGGTCATTGACATTAATTCATCGCGAGTTTGATCTCTTTTATGACACCCTAGTAGTATATGGTCGATCAAAAAGTTAAGGATTGAAGAAGAACCCTTGGTGCGACACACCCACCCATTACATTAATGATCGTCTACCCAATGTTGATGGTCTAATACCTCCTACTGTAGTGAAAAATCCAATAGGTAATATAGAAAAGACACATATAAACACTTCCCTGTGCTCATTTTTTAAAACGTTGGAAGCCAAAATAACTATATCTCGTCCTAAATTGATGAACCCCTCTGCTTATGTCTAGTCAACTGAAAGTCATAGTGATCCAAAGTATGATATGAATGCCACCCAACACATCTCTACTAGAAGATCCAAAAAGTTGCATGAGTTGAGAGAAAAATTGTCAAAGTGCACACCATGTCAGTCTAGTCGTTAGAGGGTAGTGATAATTTCTCCCTTACTATGAATTTGCAAAGTAAATATCAAACTTCTTACAACCACGCTTTGTATGACACTTGACGATCTTCTTTACGTGTGCATGATGTTGTAACCGAATTCTCCTTTTGTGGTAATCATTTTGTTTTCCTTGGAAAAAAAGCATAATTTTATATCATCCACAGAGAAACAAAATTACATCTTGTAGATATACATTTTTGTATATTTTGAGAAAAATAAAAATAAAAAAACAAAGAAATTTCCATAGTATGAGCTGAGCAAAACTCAGACCCATAACATACATAGAAACCAAATAAAATAGTAAATAATTATCATATAAGCATGAGCAACTAGAAGACTATCTCTAATAGTTTCAATCCCAAAACTTTCCAAAAAATAATGCCGCCCCAGAGTAGCAATCAGATGCTAAAAACATATATCAAGTCCAACAACATATGCATCCCATGATATAAAAACTGTCCAAAAGACATATCACCAAAAATCCTGGATGCCCATAGCAGCCCGATAATGAATCCTGTCACATAAAACAACCTGTAATACCAACCATTCCCATAAAAGTTGAATTCTGGAAACACCACCAGACTTTAAACATAAATGTATTATTGAGGAGCTGCATCCTCAATAAAAGGCCGATGAAAGTACACATAAAATGAGTTGTTTAATCGTTCCTTGATCTTCCACTGGTCCGTATCCAACTGGAGCCCTGCCTTCGATGCAATGCCCACTTGGCATTTGTTTTCCCTGTAAACATGTTCGCATGAAAAAGAATCATATGAGTCTATAACTACCAGAATGGATAATATAATGTTCTCAAATCTCAAATCTATGCAAGTTGAACCCTCTTGATCCAATTTATCACATTTAGCGAATCACCATAAACTTTTAATGATTTGCAACCTTTCTCTACTGCAAAAATGAGTAGGAGTTTTAAGCTTAAGAGTTCCACAAAAATATTGCTACCCTCTCCAAGCCCAGTCATCAATTCAAAAGAATGTTTTTCAACTAAATAGAGTATCCCCCCCACAAATATTGTTTTGAGATGCTCCATTAAAGAGAACCCCACGGAGCAGTTCTATCAATGTCTAGTGCCAAGACATCCCGTTGCTTTGACACCCTAATGTATGGTGGAAAAGCATGAATAATCCCACATGCCAAGCTAGCAATGATTGATGGAGTGCACAATTTTTCATTGAAGATAATGTTATTTCTGGCCAACTAAATCCCCCAAGTTACCAACAAAGGTAGAGCTTTCATGACATCCAACAATTTTTTCCTCCTCAAGTTCGCCCATGCCAAAAGAATCGAAGCCCCTTCCCACCTGCACTCCCTGGCCAATCCCAAAGTCTTCACACAATCCATCCACACTTTCTTACAGTAAGGAAATTCAAGAAAAAGATGAGTCACAGACTCCCCTTCATCCCTACACAAAGCACACCACCTAAGTCCCTGAAAACCTCTCTTCTGTAGATTATCCCACGTGGGGACCTTGTTTTCTAGAACACACCACAGGAAAAGTCTGGTTTTTAGTGGGCTCTAAAATTTCCATAATTTCTTCGACCACCAAACTATACCTCTCTCAAAACCAAAGGCACTAAACTTTAAATACCCCTCCTTAGGAGTATATTTACCACCTGGAGTCGAATCCCAAATGAGCACATCTTCTCTATCCCGAATTTGAACCTGCGTTTGGTTCAAAACCCCAATACAGCGTGCCAACTCCAGTTCCTCCTGTTCAGGTAACTCAAAAAGACTAGCTGGATTCCAGGACTGAGACCATCGATTTTCCTATACCGTGACTGCAAGTTGAGAGAGATAAAAAATATCTCTCTGTCTTAAAGACTCCACCAAATTTTCAGTAAGCCTATGTTGTTGATTGCATCCCACCCAAGGATCGTCCCAAGCCCTCATATTCCTCCCATTCCCTATATTCCAAGCCAAACTGTCTTCTATGACATCAAAGGACTTAACCACCGCCTTCCAAATGACTGATCCACCAGAGTGTGATTTGTTATTCCTCCTAATCCAATCCTCCACAGATTCAGGAGTAATGTACTTCTGCACCACAACCCGAGTCCAGAAATTCTCCGCTTTTAGTAATCTCCATCCACCCTTAGTTGCTAAAGCCTTTGCAAAAAGAAAGATGTTTTTGATTCCCCAACCTCCCAGGCCTTTGGGCACCGCAATCCTCTCCCACTGGACCCAAGGGGTCACCTGCACATCCTTTTTCCCACTCCATAAAAAATGAGAACAATTCCTGTGAGCTACTTCCATAATGCCTTTTGGTATCCAAGCAAGTGACATCCAATAAACATGAATAGCTTCAAGAACAGTCGTTACCAATATCAATCTACCTGCTCTAGAGAGCCATCTATGGCTCCAAATCTTAAGACGTTTTTCCAGCTTTTCCAACAGCCATTTCCAATCCTTCTTTTGATAGTTATTTGGTTTTAATAAGAAACCAAGGTACTTTAGGCCTCCTTCCAGCTCTTCAAGATGATAAGGGAAAGTTCCAGAGATGTGTCGAAGTTCATCGATTCAGAGCCTATGTGTAGATAAAGTAGACTTTCCAGCATTGATTTCCATTCCAATTACTGTTGTAAACAGGGCCAAAATCTCTGATATGGTATCCACATCTCGTGCCGAGCCAGAGCAGAAGATTAAGACATTGTCCACAAAGAATAAATGTGTTATCTGTAGATGCTGGGAAATTTGAATCCCATTTAAGTTTCCCACATTGCATGCCCCCTTAAAGACCTACTCAATCCTTCTGCCACCAGTAGAAAGAGTAGTGGGGAAAGAGGACATCCCTGACAATGGCCTCTTTTAGCAAGAAAAAAGGGCAATGCAACCCCATTTATCAAACCCGAGAAAGAGACAGTAGTGATACAACTCATAATCTACCTAATAAAAGAAATGCCAAAACCAAGATGAGTTAGAAGCATATAGATGTATAACCAGCTTACCTCGTCGTAGGCTTTAGAGAGGTTGATTTTGAGAATAACTCCTATGATGTTTTTGGTTTTCATTTTATGGAACCCCTCCTAGGAAACCCCAATGGATTCATGAATCTGTCTCCCCTCCAGATACCCAAATTGTTATGTCATGATATGTTCAGAAAAAATACTCTTCAATCTACGAGCAATCACCTTTGAGACCACTTTGTATATACAATTACAAAGAGAGATGGGCCTGAAATCATTCAAAAGCAATGGATTGTCTACCTTCGGAATCAGGGCTATAAAGGTCGAGTTAAACTAGCAGGGGTCCTACCCATAATACGAGTATCCTCCACTACCCTCAGTAAATCACCACCCATGAGATCAAAGAGATCAATGAAAAATTCAATGATCCACCCATCAGGTCAAGGGATTTTGTCCTTCTAGAAACTTTGAAGAACTACTTTGAGATCATCTTCAGTAACTTCTTCCATTAGAGCTAAGTTATCCTCTTCCTCCACAAACCGCAGGAAAAATTGTGCAATACGAATAATCTATGCAATAGACACCTGGGCTGGAGCACGAAATAAATTCTGAAAATGTTCTACCCCTCTCCTAGCCATTCCTTCAAAAGAATCCTGGCACAATCCCTGATCATCCATTAAGCTCCAAATAGTGTTTGAAGCTTTCCTCCCCCTAGCATAGGCATGAAAAAACTTTGTATTATCATCCCCACATTCCAACCAGGTAGCGCTACTTTTTAAACGCCATGTTTCCTCCCTTTCCAATAATAGAGAGTTCCTTCACCCCTCCAATCTAGTCAATGATTCTTTGTCCAACTGGTTCAGCATACCCCCCCCTCCTTTTCCAGGGTCTCGGCAATTTCCCGTTCTATTTGTTTTAGCTCACATTCTTCCCTGCACCTCTTATCAGCTGCCCATCCTTTTATAGATGCCTTAATATTGTGAAAATTTGCAGCAAACTAAAATGCTGCAAAGAGTCTAATGTCCGGATCAAAAGGGGCCCAAAGATTGGTGATCAACATACGAAAGGTGTCATCTTTAAGCTAAATCTTGTTAAATTTCAAAGGGTTGGGAGGTTTTATAGGCCCATTCCTATATTCCAGAAAAATAGGAAGATGATCTGAATTCCCCCCACCTCCCACCCACTTTCGGATGAAATGATACCCATCCACCATCTTTTCAGTCACCAAAAACGATCCAGCCTCTTTGCTACACGCCCCTCCCCACATCTGTTAATTTTCGATGTGGGTTTTATCTTAGTAGGTTCAATATCCAACCAGTTCCTCTCAACCAACCTATGAGTGAAATATTCCATCAACAGATCAGAGCGGGCATGTGGCCCCCAAACCTCGACCTACCCCAGGGAAAAGTTTAAATCCCCCCCAATGATCACCATATCGCCCTTCAAAATAGAATTATTGAACAATTTATCCCAAAACGGGATCCTGTTCAGGTACGAACCATAGACATTAACAACATTGACTGGCTCCCCATGATCCAGAGCTAGAAAAGTCATGCTAAGAACAGACTCCTTTCCCAAGATATTCAGAACCCTAACCATTCTAGCATTCCAGCCCATGGCTAACCCCTTAGAGCGTCTGCAGACATCCAACGTCTTGAACTGCCATCTCGGGAACCAACTCTCCAACTTGCTTTTTACAACATCACCTACCCCTAAAGTTTCCTGCAACAAAACAACATCAGGGTGTTCCAAATCTACCACCCTCCTAAGCGCTGATATTTTCTGGGGACCAGCCAGACCCCGACAATTGAAGGACATGATCTTTATCTGCGACCCTTCTTCTAGGCATTCACTGCTCTAAGTGTCCATTCAATCGACCGTTGTTTGCCTTCGTGTAAATCCTTTTGTGCTCTAAGCTGAGCTTTTGCAAATGCAGATTTTTGGCCTCTCCCACAAGAGGGCGGGTATATTGTTTTCCCCAAACTCTCCGAACCCCCCTTCTTGCATGATCTTAGAAAATACCCAGACTCTGATGACTTCTGCCGGGAAAGGGGAGACCGGGACCCCTCCTCACATGTGTCCAAAACCATAGGTGAAACATTTTCCTCAATATTTGCAGCAGAGACAGGTATGGAGATTTCTAAAGGTTGGTGGGTAATTGTAAGTTTTTAAAATTTTTCCATCCAATCCATCCCTAAAAGATTTAAATAACTAGTAAATAAATTATGGATGGAGAGAGGGTGAAAGAAGAGGTACCCGGAGGGGAAACCCCATGCACAGAACCATCCACCAAGTTGTTCACTTCAATCACAGGAAAGGATGTCGAAATCGCCTCCACAGGATCACTAACAACCGCTTCAAAACCTTCATGTAGCACCAATGACCCAGGGGATGGTGGAACAGGACCCCCACTCTCTGAGCCAGACCCTTTTGATCTCCAATGATTTCCATGACCAATTAGAGTGCACACCCCCAGACTGCAATCGACCATCAGATGACCATATGCATGGCAACGCTAATAGTACCTAAAGGGTACATTTTCATAATCCAACCGCTAATTAAAATGTGTCTCACCCAAGACAATTGAATATCTTCGACCAAACCCTCCCGGATGTTGATATTCACCAAAATACGAGCCACATGACACTGCTTTGTAATATTTTAGGTTAAATCTGCTTCCAGAAAAGACCCCAAAATGTTATGAATGTTGTAAAAATGTTCCTCGGTCCAGTACTGCCTTGGCAGCCCCAGGAGTCGAACCTAGAGAGGCACCACATCCACCCGCTCCCTACTGGGATCAAAGGACGAGATCCATGGTTTTAACAGCACAAGATTTTGTTCTAAGTACCAGTTTCTTTCCAAAACCCACTACACATGTTCTTGTTGTTTGAAAATAAAGGCAAACCAACCACAGGCGAGTCCCTCCAATTCCGACACCACCCTTAGTGCCTTTGAACATCAAGTTTCTGCCCATTTTTCAATCACCTGTAGTTTTCCCCAATAATACGCCCCACCACAGATATATTTGCCATATGTTCCAGTTGATCTCAACCAATATCCTCCCCAAGCATGTAGTTGTATCCTGTCCGCCTCTTCTTCACCCAAGATTTCTTCTGTTTAGACACACCCTTGCTCTCGACCCTGCCATCTTAATTGTTATGCCTAGGACGATATCCGCCTTGCAGGGAAGTATCCTAACCACCAACTGGATTCACCGCTCTATGTTTCCCAGCCACAACCTCCAGCGCCGCAGTCCGCAAATCCCCACCCTCTGGGTTACCCACCACATGGCCACCCTCACAGCCATCACCTGCTGAAAATATCGTCACCTCTTAAATGTTCGCTCCCCTCTGGGACGCCAACCAGTGCATTCAGTTCCTCCAAGATCCCAACCAGCCCAAAACCTTCCGTGATAACCTCCAATAACACAAAAGGTTCCTCCCTCAAGATTACTGGCGACAGTGGAGAAAAAAAAATTGGCAGAGAGAAACACTCCACCGCAGCAGCAAGCGGGGATGTAGCTTAGAAACCCTCTTCCCAACAGAGGAGAGCCTCCACATCAGCCTGAGAAACCCCACCTACTGAATGACTAAAAATACCCTCCTCTAGGGGGTCCATGGAGTAATCCACCAGCTCCTCATCCTCCATAGTTCCCAAAGAAAAGTAAAAACCGACAGTAAAAACAACCAACCAGGAAAGAGGTGAAAGGTGTTTTGTATTTACCCTGGTAATAAAAATTCCTCGTCGATCTCCATTAGCTTACATAAAACCTGCTCTGACCGCGACCGATACACCAAAGGTAGTCATACTAACGGGAAGGAATAATACACGTCATCCAAGAACCTGTTGTCCAGGCCATACCCCTGACAAAAGAAGCAGGTAAGAGCCTGCGGCCTGCACGTCGATCGAAGCCAGGCCAAGCAGTACCTCAGCTCCCCATCGCCGCCCGCGGTTCAAACCCTAACCATGTTCTTATTCGAGATCCCTAGACATGTATCGATTGTTACTCCAATCATGATTCTCTTCACTTTAAGCCTGTGGTAACCATTTTATAATTGCCAAGTCTAATATAGATGCTGCAAATCTTGGGTTGTTTATCATTTCACATGTACTTATTTCTCCAAAAGAGTCAATAGCACTTATGCCAATTTGCGGTCCTATCTATTGTCGACTGAATTACTGGAATATTGTTAAATACAAGCATAGTAGTTCCATGCATAATATGTGCATGAATGGTTGTATTTCTGAAAACTTTAACATGAAGAACTTGTTATATATAGATGGTTGTCCACGTACTCATGGAAACATTGGAGGTTTCATAAATAGTTAGAGGAGGTCTTTATTTTCTGTAAAATTTTCATTTGAGGAATAGTTCAATGACTAGGAGTTTTTTATGAAAAGGAATCAAAATTTGTTGTTGTGCATGCAATACGTAGTTTGTTTCCTGGTGACAAGTTGTTAATAAACTATAACTTTCGTAGACCACCAACTATTCGTTAGAGACGCCTTGCATTGGGATTACCCTTAGAAGTCTCCTTGGTGTGTAAGACACAAAAAACATTGATTAATTATATTTGTTTATTTTCAATGGGATTCATGTTAATATATTGTTGGGTTTGAAATTTTGTTTTATACATTGTTAATTTATATATATTTTGTTTTATGGCCAAAATAGGGGACTTTCCTTAAACCTCTTATGTGAGTCATCATACACTCGAGGATGTTTAATCACAGAGCTAGCCTGAGATACAACGCTCTTCTTTGATTATTTGTATATGTTAATTTTTTATGGGATTCATGTTAATGTACTGCTTAATTTGCCACTGGGGTGTAGAATAGATGGTTAATGGGTGTATTGTTAAGGCGCTCCTTGCATAATGTCACCAGTTTGAAACTTCATGGGTACTAACCCTACAAAATAAAATGTGTTACTCAAATTGACATTTTTAAATTTATGTGGGATTGATGTTAACTTATCTCTCAATCTAAACATTTGCTTTATAAATTGTTTGTAGCTGAACGTTTTCTATTGGAAATGATTCTCGTGCATTTGTAATAATTATTTGGTTTAATGTTGGATCAAACCAATTCCATTGTGCTTACTAACATCATCAATGTAATGTTCAATATTTTTGAAATCAGTGTTTTGATGATAAGCAACATGTCTACCATCTTCTGTTGCACCCCAATACAATGTCAAATCAAGAGAAGGCTGAGAAAGAAGCACAACTTGGAGAGGAAGCATACCAAGCATGGCTGAATCAAGCACCTATTCAATTTCCACTGCATCTAGACTCATCAATTAGGAATTCCTACAGTAATAGTAGTTCTTCACATGTTGGCAATGGAGGCAATGAAGTTGAGGTTGGTATGGATGAGTCATGAAGACGAATGAGTGCCATGGATGCAATGTTGTTACATTATTCGAGGACAATGAGCTAGGGGAATGATGCTCATATCACTGAATCCTTCTTTGAAAGCCTTAAATCAGCTTCCACCACCCCTCTCTTTGGACCTGGCCAATCAAATTCTACACAGTTGAGGACAACAATGTTACTATAAAACTTGAAAGAAATGTATGGCATGTTAGATGCGAGTTTCTTGACACTTTTGAGGTAAATGACCATCAACTACCTTATATTTTGAGGAATCTTGTCACACCATCAACATTGAAATTACTCGATTATATGAACGTTAAATGACATTGTACATTTGTATTGCCCAATAACTGCAAGTTATTCAAATATAAGGTATTTTCTAGTGACGGTGTCTTGCTTGGCAACTGCAAAGAGATGAAGCAATTGTTGAAAATGTTGGGTGTCGAGTACATATCATATCATGTGTGTCCCAATGATTGTATTTTATATAGAGGGGAATATGCAGACAAAGATATCTCCAAAATGTGTCCATGATAGGTGCCAAGAATCGAAAAACAAGGCTAATGCACATGGTCCTCCTCATAAGATATTGAGGCACATGCATATAATCCAAAGGATTTTAAGGCTCTTTTGTTGCAAAGAATTAGCTATGCTGCATGGATTCCATGCATCACATCGAAGTGAGGAAGGAAGTTATGTGAATCCCAACAGATCCAATAGTCATGAAACATATAGAGGACACATGGTTCGATAAATTCAAGGATGAAGTACAGAGCCTTCGATTGAGCATAGCCATTGATGACGTCAACCCATTTTCCCTTCCAAACACCAGCTATATTGTTTGACCTATAGTAGTGATCAATAACAATATACCCCCATGGTTGTCTGTGAAGAATGAACATCTTATGTTAGCTCTTATTTTCCCTAGTAGAAGACAAGTGAAGAATATGGATGTTTACCTACAAACATCAATCAATGAATTCAATAAATTATGGGAAGGGATACATGTATATGATGTATCGAAACCCATCCCATTAGAGAGAAATTTTATGTTGTATGGAATATGTGCATACACCACACATGATTATCCAGGGTTAGGAGTTTTTCGAGGTAAATATGTTGTTTGATTTGTTTATATTCAAAGCAATATTTCTTCGCAAATTTAATTTGGTGCGACTCTCTTGATCTTCAACACTAACATGCTTTGTATACCATAACATCCCAGTTCTTGCAACAAAAGGTTATCATGGATGTAAATTTTGTGGACCTTTTATGAAGGCTAGGTGGTTCAAATACCTATGAAAGCTAGAGTTGAAAATTAGAAGTATGAAGAGTTTAAGGTCCCTAACATAGAAGGATTTATCTTGTAGTTTTTTTTATGTGGTTCATAACCTCAGAAGATAGAGAGATCACTATGTCCATGGTAACAGTTCTTAGGGAGCCCACTTGATGGGGAATCACCCTATCGGCTCCAGGTTCAGGAGCCTAACCCTGAAGGACCCAAAGAATTGAACCTCTGGCATCGACTACTATCGTCTTGCACTCGAGCGCACCAGCAATTCGAGCTGCCCCTCGAGACTAGGATTTGTCTTGTAGTTATTATGGAATAATAGATCTTACCAAAAATGGATTAGAGGTATAACTTGTTACATAAAGAAGAAGAATTTTCCTCGTAGCTTCACAAGAAATATTTTCTCAATTAGTACACATGGATGGAGATTTCATATATTAATGTTAAGAAGTTTTATATATCAATATGTTATTTTCCACTTATTAATTCTACCTTTTATAAAAAAACAATATAGATAAAAATTGTCCTTCGAAATGGCTTAAAAGAAGATATTTACGTTTTGAGAAATGAAGGTTGTACCCTCTTGCTAAGAGACTTTAATGCTAGAACAATATCTAACCAAGTTATTATCTTAAGCAATGATTCCAATCCTAAAATTTTGTGGCTACACAAAGACCTTGTTTTAGCCATCATAGACAAAAGAAACTCTAAAGAGTTGGTTGAGAGTTTGTTCAATATTGAGTTGATTAATATTTGTCGTTCTCGAGATCTAATAATTTGCAACAGTCTAATGAATTGGCCGAAATCCAAATGGATAACTTAAAATCATGGGCTTGGTAGTAGTGTCATATATTATGTGATATATGATATCCCCATATACAACAAAATAGTAAGTTTTGACATCTTAAACGATCATCAGCCTAACTTTGACCGTATACCTTTAACCCTAACTGGAAATAAAAGCACCATTAAATATCCTATCAAATAAGTACAACATCGAAAACCTCTATCATCATTTTACCATAACCGTCTACTTCCATTAATAGGTTATCTATTGAAGTGTCATGTAAAAAGGAAAATAGAATGACCAACCCTGGGTATGATAAAGAGTGTAAGAGTGTTAATAAAGACATCAAGGTTGCTTCTAACGAGCCCTTAAAATCCAATAAAATAAATAAGCAAAAGGTCATATTTCAAAGGAAAAAATAGGTAATATAAAAATATAAATCAATATAAGCTTTTACACCACTAAAAGGGGAAGATATTAGGAAATTTTGGAGGCAATTTTTAACGTTTTTTCCATTTAAATATCTCAAGAAAAATCCTTGGAACTTCCCCTCATTTCAAGGTGGTACCAAGGTAAACCATGTATTCTACAGGGCACAAGGCTAAGTCAATGATATGGTTGAAAGCCATTACAACAATATATTCATTATGGGCTCAATATGTCACTTTTGGGAATAGAACCTTGGTAGAGAGGAGAACACTCCATCCCACAACCATTTGAGCTAGAGCCAATTGACACGCAAATTCTAACTTGTAAAACTAGAGAAAACAATATTATTCCCTTCAGAGACTAGAATTCATATCTTAAAAATCTTTACAAATCATTTGATGTCGTGGGAAACATTTAATCCCTTTCAACAAAGGAAGAATTGTTTTTGTAGAAGACATAGAATTTGGAGTTAAGTGGCTTTCAAAAGGGAAAGATAAATACATTGAAAGCTAATAAGTATAAATATTAAAAACTCGAGGCCTAACCTCGTCTCTCACATCCATAAGCTCTTTAAACCTTGGAGTTTCTTTTTTACACAATACACACAACGAGAAACCCTCCCGACACTTCCCCGAATTTAGAGGATGATAATCAGGGTAAACCTTCGACCTTTTTTCGAGGCACCCAACCATATTTTGAAGAGAGTAGTTTGGAGAAAATGTTTTGGCCATGCTTTCATTCTTTTTTCCTGTCCTCTGCACTTCCTCACGACAACCACTGCTCGACTGCCTTGGAACCCCAGTGCCTGATCGCCCGACCGCCTTGGAACCCCACCGCCTCACCACCTTGGCGTGCCAATGTGCCATTGTCTTTTATTTGCAGGTCAAACTTTTGCTCCCTTGCACCAGCGAATGAATTGTTGATTCAACCAGAGGAACTATGTAGATAAACTATGTTAGCCCTCGGTCAAGTAGCTTACCTAGGGCACAACGAGCAGAGACATAAGCCATTATTGTTGCTCTTGTATTGTTTCTCAGGATGCTTATGATGACAACGCCCAATTATTGTAAGTCTATTGAGGTTTGATTTCCTTGTGCTTGTCAACAAACAAAGAAAGTTTGTTTGTTGCTGAATCAATGAATGAATCAACTTGTTTGTTGCTACATTCAGTGGAAAACAAAAATCTTTGTTTTCATAATCATAAACAAAACAACAATTGATGGTTTGTTTTTCAAAAATTTCACCCAAATTGTTGCTCTTTAGAATGCATATTTTAAATAACAAAGTTTCGGACTGCTAAAGAAAGTTTAAAAAACATTTTCCTTTAAACTTAGTTGTTAGTGGATTTTGTTAATTGAATAAGAATTTCTTTTGTTCATAGGTTTTTTTTTTTTGTTTTTTTTTTTAATTTCCTGAAAAGTTTTTGTTGTTTTCTTTTCGATGTGGTAAGTCAATTTTGCAGCAAAAGAATCTTAAATTCGATATGGAAAGGGAAAACATTTAGAGTAAGTTGATGTGGCAGTAAAAGAATCAACTTCTAGATCTTGAATCTAATATGAATGGGTAAAATTTCAAGTTTGTATAGGTTGAGCTATACCTATAAAAAAATTGTTTAATCCTCCATTGATCTAAATTATCATATATAAATTTTGAAACTATAAACACTTTAACAACAACCTCAATTAATAAACGCACACTGTCACAATTCTATCAAAATTTTGAGTCCATAAAACGCTCTAACAACAAAATGAGAATGAGAAATTTGCTACAGTGTTGGATGGGTTGAATTGTTTTTCGTGCAATACTTGAACACCATGACAGATATACAAAAGCTTTTCATATAGGTTGATATATCTTGAGAGGATCTTAGTCCATACTGTGAGGAGTTCTAAATTGGTCTAGTTCTTTTTCATATCTTGAGAGGAGCTTACTCCATAATGTGATGAGTTCTAAATTGGTCTAGTTCTTTTTCATAGTTGAATCTTTTCAAGCATGCAAACAATTGCACCTGTTCTTTTGAAAAACATTTTGAGTGTTGATTTCAAAAGTATTTCTTCATGTGCAAAGATGCCTTCCATAGTAATACCCCATCCTCGATGAGTGTTATTTACATCAATTTTCAGGGATCTATCTCAAGGCTGATCCCCTTCGTAACTGCACTTGATAATTGTTTTTGTCTCCAGGAACATCACATTAGAGTTCTCTTCCTTGGTTATTCCCCAAATAGCTGCTTTAATGTTGTCTCATTCTCATAGCACCTCTTCACTATTATTTGATTTGGACGCCAACAATGAGAGGCTTCGGATAAAACATTAAGAGATGGAATGGAAATTATGAGAGGCCTGAGCTGTAATGGTAGCCAGAAGGTGCGGATTTAATAAACCTGTACATTGCTCGCCTATCTGGAGTAGTCCAGGATTCCGTGTTGAGAGCCTTAATGTTGTTGCAGCATGTTGCTGAGGGGTTAAGATCACTCCTGGTGAGATAGAAAAGGAAAGGGCGCATATTAGAGATCAACATTGAGTAGGAGATCGTTGCTTATGCACCGCTCATCACACCCGCCTACATTGTCAACGCGAACAGTAGAACTTTCCATACTGTGCTAGTCATCATCGTTATGTCACTAATTTCACGAGCTTCTATATGAGTTAGCCTTAGATATTGTTTTTAGTTCAACACGACTTCCAATTGCAAATTTACTCTACAAATTCTTCAAGACAAATAATTGGAAAATAAATATTGCAAGAAAACAAATAAGTTCCTCTAACTTATGCTGGATATAACAATTTTAGGTAGATCATCATTCCATGGGTGGGAGGCGGTTGAACTACTTCTTCTAAGTCGAGTGAAAACAAAATGTAATTTTTGGATGATACCATGAAGATTTGTTCTCTCCGAGATCCTCTAACCGAGTGAACAGTCAATTCAATTCAGTCTCTAGGATCCATCTATATCCAAATCCCTATTCAATAAATCAATCTCATTTCAATGCTCTCATGAGAAAAAGAACATATAAAATGAAAGAAAACCCCAAATTATTATAAAAAACTATGGTTTGTAATTTAAAAAAAAAAAATCATTGTATGTGATCTTTTACCAAAGAATATGGTGAATAAGATATAAGAACAATTTGATGAGAGACAATTTCTTATTGATAATTGATAGATACAAGGGGATCACACAAGCGATCAATGAGGAGCCAAAGTCAGAACGACCAGCCTCCATTGCTAATGCACGCACATCGCAGGTTGGGGATCGAGGAGTGCAGGTTTACGCAGTTGAAACTCATGAATCATTGATAGATTTGCATCATGATCGGATTTGTGATCTTTTGAGCTTGTTTCTCGAGATCTTCACCATCTTCCAATGAAGCTTCTGAAATGGATCCACCCCCGGAACCAAGTCTATAGGAGCGTTGAAGAATTTTAGATGAAGCCTTCAAGGCTTTGTGGCTACCACATCTCCACCACCTATGTCTGCCCTAGATTCCAACATTGTGAACTTTTTTAAGCATGCAGTCGCTCCTCGAATCCAGATCACATCAGCAACTTCAAGACTGAAAGCCCTATATCTGAGTGAGAAAGGCCTAATAGGTTAGTTTATAGGAATTTGGCATTCGCTAAAAACTTGGACATCTGGATAAACAAAAATTGGATGCCCTTGATCTCTGGGGGTCTGCAACATTGTTTTTTCGGAAAGGGTTTTTTTCCTTCTTCTTTGAAAACAAAGTTGATAGAAATCTCATCTTCAGGAGCAGACCCTACTTCATGGGTCCTCGTGGCTTATATCTAAACCGTTGGAGCCTATCATTTTACCCATAAAAGGATGTGCCATCAACGGTACCGGTTTGGGTTCGCCTCCCACATCTCCACTTGCACTGCTGGAATGATGAAACTTTACAAGCAATAGGGAACTCTCTGGGCAATTATATCGACAAAGCGGAACCAAAGGGTCCTTTGTTTTCCTGTGCAAGGATCTATGTAGAAGTAGATATGGAGAAAGGCCTGCTAGAAGCTATAAATCTATACTTGGACGGATGGGAACACATGCAAAATGTAGATTACGAACAACTACCTTTCAAGTGCGATAAGTGCCATGAATACGGTAATTTTGTTAAAAATTAACCAAAGGTAGCCCAAGAAACTCTAGAAAAAAATCAAGAGGAAGGATGGCAACAAACAAAAAGGGGAAGAAAAATGCCTCCAGTATCAAGTGAGGTGCAACCAAAGATAAGTAAGGAAAATCCTAAAGAAGGAAAAGAAACCTCGACTGGTAACCAATTCCAGGCACTGCACATGGAAGAGGGAGAAATCCTACCCTTGGAAACAATATCAATAGAAGCAGAAGAAGAAAAGATCCATGCATCCATGAGTGTCCCTCCCCTATCTCCCAGAAATGAAAGGAACAAAAAAGCTCTTGAAGGGTCTACAACACTAGGGGGTACTTGGGTAGAGATGGTAAAACATAGAAGAGTCACACCGCAGGTTTTCTCCCCATAACGATCTCCTTCACAAGGATCTCAAGAATTGCATGACGTAGCCTTGCAACCAAACACCAGAGGAAGAAAGCCGCAAAGATACCTTAGAGAACAAGAAGCAGGAAGAGAGCTAGAACTAGGGAGACAGAGAAGTCTCTAGGAAACAAAACTTCTCCGGTATCCTAAAAATTTAGGAGGGACAAAAACAGATGGTAGATCCCGAGTAGGATCTCAATCCATACATAAATGATGAAAACCATCTCTTGGAATTGCACGGGTTTGGGAGGCTCAAGCAAAGTAGAAGCAATAAAAGAGATAATTAAATCTAAGAGGCCAGACATACTACTACTCCAAGAGACAAAAATGGCGGATGTGGAGGCTATGGCACTTTCATGTCTTGTCTGGAAAAATTGCAAAGGTAAAGCCATAAGCTCCAGAGGAGTGTCTGCGGGAATAACCACCATAATCTCAGATCATTTTTTTATTAAATCAACTAGGGAAATCCATCGCTGGTTATTAACAGAAATTCAAGAAAAGGAGGATTTAACTTCACTATACATCTGTAGTGTATATGGGCCAACACATTACAGGGACAAGATAACTTTCTGGGAAGATCTTGCTAAACTAAAGGAGGATCTATGAGGAAAAGACCTTATCATTGTTGGGGACTTCAATACCACTAAGTCGCAATCTGAGAAATGTGGAGGAACAAAGGTCATAGACCCTTTTGGTGAGAATATGGAGGACTTGATGGTGGATATGGATTTGTTGGACATTCCTTTGAAGAACAAAAAGTACACATGGAGCAATAGAATAACTGGAATTGGACATGTAGTGGGTAGGCTAAATAGATACCTGGTAAGTTCCACCTTCTTGCAGAAAGATATCCCTCCAACCTCACTCGCTCTCCCTTCGGCAGTCTTTGATCACAAGCCAATCTCTCTGATTTTATCCCCTCCAATAATCTTGGGGCTATTCCTTTCTGATTCAATCCGATCTGGTTGCATGATGAAAAAATTATGGGTTTAATTCAAAAGGAGTGGAACCTACAATGCTTCGTATCACCCAGCTACATTTTGGAATCAAAAGTTATATTAGTACGATCCACCCTAAAGAGATGGGTAAAAGAATGTTTTAAGAACCCAGTCACAGAATTAAACTGCAAATTGATCTAGCCACTCTACAATCTCATATGGAAGTGGATGAGGTGACTCCAACGATTTTGAGTCAGGAGAAAGAGATTAACATAAAAATATTAAACGTTGCAAGGCAAGTAGAAGAGGTTTGGAGACTAAGGTCCAGACAGATGATGTTTAAAGGAGGATATAGCAACACTGAGTACTTCCATAAGCAAACAAAGGTTAACCAAAGTTTCAATGCCATCAAGGATCTGAAAGATAAATATGGGAATAAGATAACATGGCAGTAAGAATTAAAGGAACACACTTTCACTCATTTTCAAGAGCTTTATTCTGACACTAGAGAGACAGATCTAGAAGCATAGGCGGACCTCCTCCTTGGTATACCCTTGCTCATCAATGATGCAAAAAATAGATAGCTTGCAAAACCTATTATGGAATATGAGATAACAAATGTAATCTGGTCACTCCATGCTGATAAAGCACCTGGACCAGACGGATTTATCATAAACTTCTACAGAGCAACGTGGAATATTATAAAAGAAGATATGAAAAAAGTGTTAAATTGGACAAGGAAAAAAAACAATATCGATGGGGCCACTAACTCATCCTTCCCAGCCTTAATTCCAAAATAAAAGAGCCCTCTATCGCTTGGTAGATTTAGGCCAATTTCATTATGCAACACCTCATATAAAATCCTGTCGAAAATCCTGGCCACTAGAAGAAAAGCATCATGGGCTGCCTCATTTTAGATTTGAAAGGAGGTTTTGTAGTGGGGTGTCAGATAATTGACAATATTATTATCGTTCCAGAAGCTATACACTCCAACATGGAAAGAAAGAAATAAGGTATGTCTGTTAAACTGGACATTGCCAATACATTCGTTAGAGTAAATCATTTTTTTTCTCTTTGAAATCATGTCTAAGTTTCGATTTTCTAAAATATTTGTAAGATGCGCAAAAGCTTTATCAACAGTCCATGGATTGTACCATTAGTAAATGGTATACCTACCAAATTCTTCCAGGCAATCAGGGGCCTTCGATAAGGCTGCCCTATGTCCCCATTCCTTTACCTCCTGGTCGCTGAAACTACGAGCATAAAGATACAACATTTGCAGGAGTCTGGTGATCTAACAGGATTTAAGATAGCTAGAGGAGTAAAAGTTGCCAACCATGTGTAGTTTGCGGACGATACCATTATGCTAGGAGGTGCATCTACTATAATTGCAAAGAGATTCAAATGTGCTTTATCTACTTTCCTCAAACAATCCAATGGCAAAGTGAATTCAGCCAAGTCAAAGTTTACAGATGGAACTGCCCCCCTGGAACTTTGGAAAATATAGCAAGGACCCTTGGATTTGAAGGAAACATAACATGGAACTCCTTCAATTACCTAGGGATCCCAATCTTCAAAAGGAAAAAAAGGGTTGCCGACTGGCAAGGGATGACTGACAAGATAAAAAACAAAATTAACTCTTGGGGGACAGGGTGGCTTAATCCGATTGGAAAGCTTATCCTTATCAACTCCATTCTCTTTGCCTACCCCATTTACGCCTGCTTGATCTCTCTAACTCCAAAAAAAAGAATGAAAGATTTTTCAAAAGAAATTAGAAGATTTTCCTAGAGATATCAGAAGAATTCTATGGCAAGGAGGCAAATCAGACAACTCAAAACAAATTCACTTGGTGAATTGGGAAAGAGTTTGCAACCCAAAAATATACGGAGGAGTCAGAGTAAGAGATCCAAACAAAATGAATTTAGCACTTGGAGCCAAAATCCTCTAGAGAATCGTATTAGGAAAAAGATTGTGGTGGAAGGAAATTATGCAAAAAATATATATCTAAATGGAACCAAAAAGAGATGCGTGGAAAATGTTAACCATGACATAAAATGACCGTCGATATGGGAGTTATGTAATAAGGCATAGTTTATTTTAAATGAGTGTCTATACTAGATACCAGGAAGCGAAAAGCAAATCAAGATTTGGAAAGACAATATAGGAAATGCATCCCTTGCCAATTTCTTGCAACATTTTCGGAGTTAAAGGAACATATGGACACTATGAAAATTTACACTCTTCACGACCTCTCAGTCTCGACAGACAATGGAAGATGGGCCAGTTGGATCGATTTGGAGATTGGGGATCAACTCAAGCCAGATTATCATGCAATAATTTCGTTGCTGCAAGGGTCAACTCTTGTCCAACGCAAGCTGAAAGATGAAAGAGGATGGGGAAAATCGAGTTGCTACACAGTGAAAGAAGGTTACAACGTAGTGGATGGTCTTCATAACAGCTGCAGCACTGACATGAAATGGAAAAAAACATGGAGTAAGGAAGGTTTGCCTAAAATTAATGTGTTCTTTTGGATACTAGCTCACCGCAAAACGTTAACTGGAGAGAATATAAGAAAAAGAGGTATGGAAGGTCACTTGAAAATCGATTTAGTGAAAAAGGAATGGTAGTGAAAATCAATTTAGCCAATGCTTTCGACAAAGTCACCCATCCCTTTCTCTTCTAGGTGATGCTTAGATTTGGATTTGATCAAGGCTTCATTCGCTGGGTCAAGGCCTATATACGCAAGCCGTGGATAGCTCCCCTAGTAAACAGTAGAGCATCTAGATTTTTTCAAGCCTCTCGAGGCCTGAGACAAGGATGTCCGCTCTCCCTGTTGCTGTATGCAATCCAAGCCTCGGTCCTAAATTTTAATCTTGAACAGGAAAGGATAGATCAAGATATAATTGACATCAAAATTGTCCAAGGAACAAAAGATATCAATCACGCACAATTTTTTGATGATACTATATTGCTAGGAGGAGCAAGTTAGGCGATAGTGAGAAGGTGCAAGTCATAATTGGATGTCTACTATCAAGTCTCTGGTAGTAAGTTAAATCTAAGGAAAAGTAAAATTTATAGCTGGAATATGTGGAGAACTTCCTGCAATGAACAATCAAAATGCACGATATAACAAAATATTGGAGCACAAAAGAGATTTTATTGATCGCGGGCCACTTTGAGGGGGCAACCTCCTTTGAGCAAGCTCAATACAAAATAACTCTTCGATGCCTTCATTAGCCTCAACACATACTTATATACTAAGTCTAATCTAAACAACTATTACTCCACATGAATGTGGGATAATGCAACCTATTAACTAGACGACTTAACAACTATTACTTACTCCCCATGAATGTGGGATAATACATCATACTAATGGGACGACTTACAAAGCATATGCGTCTGACAAAATATACCAACAAAATAAAGAGGGGGGTTGACACAGGTTCTTAACATCCCCTCCCTCTTAGAAAAGGCTTTGTCCTCAAAGCTTTAGATGTGGAAACTGTTGTTGAATCTGAAGGAGTTGTTCCCATGTAGTGTCCTCTGGTTGCATGCCGTGCCACTGAATTAAGACCTTTGTGATGTCCCGAGAGCGAAGCTGACGAGTGCGCTTATTGAGGATGGCCTCTAGTTCCAAAATGATGGAGCCTTCCATATCCAGCTCTGGTAAAATAGTTTGTGCTTTGATGTTGGAGCCAATCACTTTCTTGAGACAAGAGACATGAAAGATTGGGTGAATGCAAGAAAGAAGGAGGAAGTTCCAATTTATAAGTAACAGATCCAATCTTCTGAAGAACTTTATATGGCCCATAGAACTTTGGAGCCAGCTTCTGATGCCCTTTTAGTTTCAGGGAGGATTGCTTGTAAGGCTGCAAATGAAGAAAAAACATATCACCGACTTGAAAGGTGCACTCATAACGATGTTGATCGGCTTGTTGCTTCATGTGATTTCGTGCCATGTGAAGATTCTCTTGCAAAATGTGAAGAATCTGATCACAGTTGCACATAACCATGTCAACTGCCTGAACTGGTGAACTATGGGGGGTGTATGGAAGGAGCACTGGGGGTGGCTTCCCATAAACAACTTCATATGGAGTCATTTTAGATGTAGTATGGTAGGAAGTATTGTACCACCATTCAGCGAGAGGGAGCCACTTTTCCCATTGATGTTGTTGTTCAGAGGTGAAGCAACGAAGATAAGTTTCCAAGCATTTGTTGGTGACTTCAGTTTGACCATCTGTTTATGGGTGATATCATGAACTTATTTTCAGTTTGGTTCCAGTGAGGTGAAAGAGTTCGGTCCAAAAATGACTTGTGAAATTTACATCGCGATCTGAGACAATTTAAGAAGGGATGCCATGAAGACGGAATATCTGGTCCATGAAAATTTGTGCGACTGAGGAGGCAGTATATGGATGGCTGAGAGCACAAAAATGACTATATTTGGAGAGACGATCAACCACAACCAAGATTACAGTCTTCCCTCCAGATTTAGGGAGCCCATCGATGAAATTCATCGAAATATCTGTCCAAATCCTTGTAGGGATGGGAAAGGGTTCGAGCAAGCCAGGGAGGAGTGTAGTTTCACCCTTGTGGCGCTGGCAGGTATCACATTCAGCAACCATCTGTTGAATTTCTTGTTTCATTCCCTTCCAAAAGAAGTTACGTCATGCCCGCTCATAGGTTTTGAGGAACCCAGAGTGCCCTGCCGCTGGAGAAGCATGGAGTTCATAGAAGACAGCCTGGTGAAGATATGTGCTCTGGGGAAGCACCAAGCGACCCTTGTATCGCAGAGAAGAACCATCCCAAGAGTAATGTGGTACAAGAGAAGGATTACTGGCCAACTATTGGATGATTTGAGATAAGGAAGAGTCATTGACATAGACTTGCTGAACACATTGTAACCAATTTGGAATCGGCATAGAAATAGCTGAAAGAGAAGCATGGTCATCAAATGTGCGGGAAAGAGCATCCGCCACAAGATTGTCCTTACCCTTCTTGTAAGTGATCTCGTAGTCATAACCCATGAGTTTGCTAACCCATTTTTGTTGTGTTGGGGATGAGACTCGTTGTTCTAGGAAATATTTTAGACTCTGGTGATCAGTCTTGATGCAGAAATGATTCCCTAAGAGGTATGGACACCACTTATGTACAGCATGCAAAATAGCCATCATTTCCTTCTCATATGTAGAGGCGGCTAAATTCTTACCAGATAGGGATTTGTTGGTGAATGCAATGGGATGTTCATCTTGGAGGAGGACAGCACCAAGTCCATTATCGCAAGCATCACTCTCAATAGTGAAGGGCTTGGAAAAATCAGGCATGGCTAGAACAGGTGTGGTACACATAGCTTGTTTCAGTTTCTCAAATGCACACGCAGCAGCAGGCGTCCATGCAAAAACATCCTTTCTCAGTAGAGTTGTTAATGGAGCTGCAATATTCCCATAATCCTTGACAAACTTGCGGTAGTAGCCAGTCAGTCCCAAAAACCCACGAAGGCTCTTCAAGGTTTGAGGAGGTGGCCAATTTTTCATGGCATCAATTTTGGTAGAATCGACACCAACCCCTTGTGCTGAAACAATATGCCCGAGATACTCTACTTCCTTCTGCCCAAAAACACATTTAGATTGTTTGGCACAGAGATGATGATCACAGAAAAGTTGCAGTACAAGATCCAAATGTTGGAGATGCTCAGCACAGGTTTTACTATAGACGAGGATATCATCAAAGAAGACCAGAATGAAGTTTCACAACTAGGGCCGAAATATTTTATTCATCAATGCCTGGAACGTGGAAGGGGCATTTGTGAGGCCAAATGGCATGACCAAAAATTCATAATGGCCATCATGTCTGCAGAAAGCTGTTTTGGGGATATCATCTGCATGGACCCAAATTTGGTGATACCCATAATGAAGATCCAACTTGGAGAAAAAATGAGCACCATGGAGCTCATCCAGAATCTCATCAACAACAGGAATTGGAAACTTATCCTTGATTGTGATGTGATTAAGTGCTTGAAATTCGATGCAAAGGCGCCATGACCCATCTGTTTTCCGGACTAGAAGGACCGGTGAAGAGAAGGAACTAATGCTAGGGAGAATAACACCTTGCTTGAGTAAGGCATGAACCAACATCTCAATTTCTATCTTGTGGTGAAATGGGTAGCGATAGGGCCTGATGTTGGGAGGGACACTTCTAGGAAGGAGCGGAATACGATGGTCTTCGGGTCAGGAAGGTGGCAATCCCACTGGCTCAACAAACACACATGCATATCAATCCAATTTTTTTGCGAGATCCAATGGAGTAGTTGAGACTGCTGCAGGTTGCATCTGAATGAAATGGAGCTGAGCGATGACACCATGTGAACTTTTCTTAAGAATATTTTCCATGCAATGCGAACAGATGAGGCTGAGAGACCTTGGTTGTAAGCCCCGCAATGTGTGTTTGGTACCATTGATTCAAAACTGCATCCAAAGTTAAACAAAAAGCCATAAAATGGGTCCAAGTGTGCGTAACCATTGAGCGCCCAAAACCACATCACATCAGCCTAAGGGCAAGGCAAACATGTCAGAGCGCAAGTTATAATCCCCCATAGAGATGCACACATTACGACACTTCTCTTTGCAAGGTAAGGTGCCCCCATTGGCAATCATGACTTCAAAGCTGGAGCAAGGATGGATGAAATAATCAACCTGTTTGGTGATCCTCGGGTCAATGAGGTTGTGAGTGCTACCAGAATCAATGAGTATTGTAAGAGGGATTTTTTTGAAGAACCCTCTGACCCGCATGGTCTGTGGGGTGGTGACTCCGACTAAGGCATGGAGAGATATCTCTGGTTGGTCCTCTGGGGCAAGAAGTTGTCGAATGTCACCATCATCATCTGTGGGATCCCGAGCATCATAAAAAATTTCAGGTGCGGGTGGAGAATCCACATCCAAGAGATAGAGCTTTTGCTCAACACATCTATGTCCCTGGGTGAATTTCTCGTCACAATTATAACGAAGCCCTTTTTCTCGACGTTCCCACATCTTTGCTTCAAACAAATGCTTGATAGGAGTGGTTCTAGGTGCTAGCGGATTTTGGGTTCTTTGAGGAACCATAGGTCTGAATGGAACAAGAGTGGATTTGGAGCGTTGTTGAGCCAGAATATTGTCCTCTGCTAGCTTAGCCAACCCGAGGGCTTCCATCATTGTGTTGGGGCAGAACATTTTAACCTCAAAGTGTATTGCATTCTTCAGACCACTGATAAAACAACTGAGGTAGAAAGCATGAGGCAATCCCTTTGTGTGATTGGCGAGTTTCTCAAATTCTGTCTGATACTCCCGCACAGTTCCAGTTTGGCGAAGTTTGGTGAGTGCTCCTATGAAGTCATCAAAAGCACTAGGACCAAATCACTGCAAGAGGAGTTGGGAAAAATCTGTCCAGTTTGGCTCGTCATGAGCCTTGATGTACCAACGGAACCATTGAAGTGCTTCATGTTCCAAATGAAAGGATGCAAGGGGAACTTTATTGACATCAAAAGTGTTATGCAAACTGAAATATTGTTCTGCCCTATAAATCCATCCAGTCGGATCATCACCATTGAAGCGAGGAAAACGCAGCTTCGGCCTGCGGAAGTTGCTAAATGATGAGAACCCAGTGTCTGCAGAAGACTCAAGTTGACGGCGGTTGTTCATGGGTGAATGCTAAACTTGGAGGCCGAGAATTTTTTGATCTAGATCCTCAAGTTTGGACTTGATGGCGGTAAGTTCTTCTTCCATTTGTTTATTTTCTCCGGTGCGGGTGACAACCATAAGCATTTTTTTTTCCCAGGAAATGATTATAAAAACAAAAATGGAGAGGGTTTTAGAAAAGGTGATTTTTTATTTGGGAAAATTTAGGGGGGTAATTGGGGCTTTACGAGGTTTTGGACACTTTTTTAGGGACAAGAAGCAGAAAATGGGAATTTCAGAGGTGGGATGAAGGAATTGGAAAATTTGGTAGAGAGGGACAATGAAGCAGAATTTGAAAACGAACACCGTGGAAAAATTTGAAGGCGATTGGGTGAGAATCAAAGAAGTTATGACAAATTCTAAAAATTGACAAATGTGGAATTTCAGCCTGGAGGAAGTGAAATTGGGGATAAGGCCTCAATGAAGGAATATGCAGAATGGTATCAGGGGGGTGACAGTGAGATTTCAAGGAAAATAGAGCTAAATCAAGGAAGATATGGCGGTGCGTTTGTGGCTGTGCATTTTTTTTTTTTTTAAGAACTAATTTCTGGCGGTGCTAGAAGCTGGGTTTTATCAACAAGAAATGGAGTAAATGATCTGTGACAATTTTGAAATTCTGCACGTTATCAACTGTAAATAGAGATGGACCCCATGTATTTTCAGCTTCCTATTGGTTCAAAGGTAGTCACTCGGCCTCCAAGGTTGTCTCAGGCTTGAGTATTGGGGCAGTACCCCTCACTTCATGGCGCAGGTAAAACTGCTAATCGCTTGGCCAAAAACAACAGTTCTTTGGTTTTCCTCACGGATGGGAATCTAGTCAATCTGGTGGGGGTCGTTGCCCTTTGAGCTTGGCAAGTCCTCTCAATGGCCAGCTACTTCAGGGTTCCTGTGGTACTCCTCACAATGAGTTTTAGGGCTATGCCCAAGTACTTCCCACAGTTAAGCGGATAGGGTTTAATCCCTGATCCGGATGAATAATATTGCTGCAAGAAGAAGAAGCACTGTAAGGTGCACAGATCTAGGAAGCACAACAGAATTTTTTTTCCCCAAAATGCCATCCAACGAGCCCAAGAAAGTGCTCTGATACCAGATGTGGAGAACCTCTTGCAATGAACAATCAAAATGCACGGTATAACAAAATATTGGAGCACAAAAGAGATTTTATTGATCGCGGGCCACTTCGAGGGGGCAACCTCCTTTGAGCAAGCTCAATACAAAATAACTCTTCGATGCCTTCATTAGCCTCAACACATACTCATATACTAAGTCTAATCTAAACAACTATTACTCCACATGAATGTGGGATAATGCAACCTATTAACTAGATGACTTAACAAATATTACTTACTCCCCATGAATGTGGGATAATACATCATACTAATGGGACAACTTACAAAGCATATGCGTTCGACAAAATATACCGACAAAATAAAGAGGGGGGTTGACATAGGTTCTTAACAGAATATCAATCCAAGAGAAATGTCTGGCATTTCACACATCTTGGGAATTGAGGGAGCCACCGGTTGGGAAGCCTTCAGATATTTGGGGGTTCCAATTTCCAACGACAAACAGAAAGTCTATGATTGGAATTTGCTAATTGAAAAAATTAGGAAGAAAATCCACTCCTGGGGCACACGCTGGTTAAATATTGCTGGGAAAGTGGTATTAATAAAAGTCATACTCAACAGCTTACCTCTCTATCAATGTTCCATGTTGTTGTCTCCGGCAAGTATTCTCACCAAGATTGAAAGTATATTGAAAACCTTCCTCTGGCAGGGAGGGAAAAGTAGTGGAGGTAAAAAATATGCTCTTGATAATTGGCAGACAATTAAAATGTTGTGGATGCAAGGCAGTTTACAAATCAAAGCTCTAAAATTCCAAAACATGGTGTTAGGAGCTAAGCTCCTCTGGAATATGTTAGAGCCAAATCCTTCCTGGAGTAGCCAGGTGCTTAGACACAAGTACTTTCTAGGCCAAGGATTAAGATGTCTAGACACTGAGATAGAAAATAAGAAAGGCTCTTCTATTTCCTCGCTATGCAAGAAAATTTAGGCCAAGTTTAGAGATGAACTCTTCTGGACTCCTGACAACGGTAAGCAGGTTAAGATTTGGCACGATTCCATCATGGGGAATCCGGTATTTGAAGGTCTTCCAAGTCATAACCATCTAGATAGCCATGGCAAGTATACGTTATGGGACATCTCCAGATGGGAGCCCTATCCTCCGTTTCGTTGGCTTGACTAGGTGCTCTTGGAGTGTCCTACCGAATTGAAGGAGGAGAAAGCATGCTTCATGGAGCAGCTTGGATGTACGAAACCAATGGCCACAAATATGAAAGATTCGCGTGGATGGGGGAACCGCTCCGATATCTACACAACAACCCAAGGTTACGAGCTATTTGCAGCCATTCCAACCGTGCCAAACAATCCAAAGTGCTGGGAAATGGTATGGAACATTAAGAGTCTACCCCTAATTGACATGTTTAGTTGGACTCTCAAGCATGACAGAGTGCTAACTGGGGAGAATCTCAAAAGAAGAGGAATTATTGGCCCTTTTCGATGCCCACTGTGTAAAGAAAGCAACGAAACTAGTCATCATTTGCTAGTCACTTGTTCCTTCGCTCGCAAGGTTTGGATGCAGCTGCTTCATTGTCAATTGGGCCTCAAGGAACCTCCAAGCAGCATCCAACAATGCTACGTCTCCTGGGACAGTATGTATAAAGGTAGCATGGTAAATAAAGCACAGATCAAGGTCTGTTGGAGAATGATTCCAAAAGTAATGTTTTGGAACATATGGATAGAGTGTAACCAAAAAAAATTCAAGGACAAATATCAAACTCCAAATCAGATTGCCATCAAAATGAAGGCACTCATGGGAGAAATCTTAAACGCCTCTTTATTGCCGAATAACAAAGACAAGCTCACTTCAGATGAAACCAGGTGGCTAGAGTCCTTCAAGATTTATGAAAAAATCATTGCTACAGCCAAGAAACCACTAGAAGTATGGGAATTAAGGATGGATATAACTTAGTTTAAAATTTGGTTGAAAGAGAGGAAATTTTTTAAACTTTTCTTTGATGGGGCTTTGAAGGGGAATCTAGGTGCGATAGGAGGATGTGGGATCTTCAGAAACCCGGAAGGGAGCTTTGAAAATGAATACTAATGGAACATTGGTAGTGATACTAATAACATGGTTGAAGGTTACGGTCTTTGGCAAGGCCTTAAGCAATTGAAAGCTAGGGGGATTGAGGAAGCCATTGTGTTTGGTGATTCTCGTTTAATTATTTAGGCCATGAATGGGAAAAACCAAGGACATAGCTTAAAGTTAGCAAGAGTGCTTGAAAGAATTCTTTCCCTCTCTAAGAAATTCAAGCATCTACAGTTCTATCATATCCTCCATGAGTTGAACGACAAAGCATATCTAGCAGCAAACAAAGTAATAAATCTGCGCCAAAATGAGCTCCATATGAATCTTCTTCCTTACATCATTATTCTGCCTTGAAGTGAAGGCCATCCAAATGATGAGAGTCTACACTAGAACATGTTGACTCTGTTCTTATTGATTTTCGATATCTCATAATTTGTATTCCGTTCGATGGCTATGTCACTTTTATTATAATCAATACTATAACCGTTTTTGTCTAAAAAAAAGAGATGTATTCTTTGCAAGAATCAGAGGAATCTCTTGAACATCTTTTCATAGAATGTAAATTTTCCAAAGAGATATGGCACCAAGCATACAAATATCTGCACTTCGACTTGACTTTGCCAACAAATTGGAATGGTTTATTTGCATGCTGGAAAGACTACTACCATAGATCTCTTTTTAACAAACCTAATTTTGTGAGGGCTTGGGAAGCTTTCCCAAGATACATCTGTTGGAAGATACGGGAAACAAAAAAATAAAAAGATATTTGATGGAAAAAAAACAGTCCGGGAAAAGATGTAGCAGCTGCAAAGACACTTTGGGTGGAAGTTTTATCCATGAGGGGAATGCACAACATCAACAAGGAGCCATTGACAACATAAGAAAGAGTTTGGGCCTCCGATTTGCTAGTTTTCCTGCCCCATCTACCATGGACTCAACCCAAAAAAAACTAATATCACAAGATTAGCAAATAAGAATGAGCTTTGAAGAATTCAAAAGCGGGTGGAAGAAACTTGGATGTAGTTGATATTCTTTGACATAGCCTCAAAAGGAATTCCTGGGATGGCAAGCGCGGGGGGAAGTCTACTTCAATTCTAAAGGACTTGAGCTTAAAGAGTATGCTTGGGGAATCGTTAGGAAGACTAACAATGGGGCAAAATGGTTCCAATTAATTAAAGGTCGAGAGTTGGCAAGGAAAGATGGCATTGAGGAATTGGTGGTCTTAGGTGAGTCGAGTATGGTCATAGGGGAAGCGCGGAAACTGATGAGGAATCGAAATAATCCAGTTACCAATACTCATCATCTCCTAACTGTATTGTAAATGAATACAAAGCTATCCACTTCCTTCACGTTATGAGAGAAAATAATAAACAAGTGGATATTATGGCTAATAAGGGAGTGGGCCTAAATTGTGGCGACTTAGTTTGCGATCAACAATCCTACAAGAGAAATTGGATACCTTAATAGTGTACTTATCCATTATATTTCTGGAATGTTCTGCTTTTGTATTTTCTTGCTTGGGCAGTTTGTAAGGAGATACAGTACTCATAGATCATGAAACTATAATGAAAAATATAGACTGGTAAAGGAAGCACAAGGAGGCATGGAAGTGGTCCTCCTTTGCGAGCAGTCTGTGTCTAGATCAATGTAATATCTGATTTCTCATTTTATGTAAAATCTCTTTAACCATTTTTGTTAAAAAATATATATATATAAGAACAATTTGTTATCATTTTCCAACCTGTTGCCATGTATTGGGCCGTTTAAACATAATTGTAGTGTCTAGATAGGTTCATTCTTTCTCGTCACTATAAATAAGCATAAGAAATGTCAGGCAATAAATACGTATAAGAAATGTCAAGCGAGCCATTTTTCCTTGCTTGTCAAAGCTAGATCTGCTGCTTTTATTTGTCGCCAAAGCTTCTTTGCTCCCTTGTAAGGGCTAGTAAATCGTTAAGTCAATATGCACCTATTTTGTAACTAAAGAGCATGTATCAGGCATTATTCTTAATTATGAACTATTATTTTCGTTGGGTTCTCCAGGGTTTTGTTCACTTGGGAATAGCAGGTTCCCCTCGAGGCTTAGGTTGTTGTACACAACCCAACGTAATCACCCTGATTGGAGTTGCTCCTCGTGTGATTGAAACTGCGATTGGAGTTGCTCTTGGTGTTATTGAAACCGTGTGATCAAGGAATATATCTATGTAGAATAATATCTAAATCCAACCGAATGGGAGCAACCGACTTCAGGTCATTTATGTGCTTGACCGACAGGAGGTGCTTATTATATATCTCTACTAAAATTAAAAAAAATTATCGCAAAACTTTAAACGGGGCGAGAGCCAAGAGATGGCTAGTTTAATATCACAAACTATAAACTATCAAACATATTTCAGATAGACTTTGAATGCAATCTCTTAGCTATTACTTCTACATAGACACAACTATAAACGAGCGAGAGTCAAGAGGTGGCTAGTATAATATCACAAACTATAAACTATCAAACATATTTGAGATAGACTATGAATTCAAGCTCGTATATGTTACTTCTACGTATGCTTTGAATGCAAAAACTAAGTGTAGGGACTCGCTGCTTAGCAACCCATCTTTTTTAAAATGCTTTAAAAAGATATTAGATTAAAACTAATGATTTTCTCAAACTTTGAAATCTACCATTGAGATACAATCAACAACAAAAAAACCAACTACCAATTTTCCCCCCCTCTAAAACGTGGTGATGGTGAAAAGATAGGAACAATTTATTTATTTTACATTTTAGATTTTATAGGGCTTTGGTTGAAATTTGGTACATTTTATTTTAAAATCTAAATTTCAACTTGTGTTTTTGAATCCATAAATAAATTGAGCATCTTCAAAAGTCCCTGTGTTTTTTTTTTCATCCGAATTCTTAACAAAACAAACTCAAAAAATATTAAAAACGTAAAATATTTAGACTACACTGAAAATATATTAGATTAAAAATAATGACGATATTTTGTATTTCCTCAAAGATGGACTTTAACATAAATTAAAAATATATATAATCCCACATTCAATTTATCATATATAATGTATTTTTAATTTTTAATAATTTTTATTTAATTATGTCGATAAACGTTCTTCTCTGAAGTTCTTTGAAAAACACTATTCATCTAGTCGTCCCTCCTGCGAATGACAAGTTGCCACATTTAAAGTTTCAAATAAGGTCTAGAATAAGGGTTTTAAAGCTTGTGTGTCCAGGAAGTTTGCCTACAACATGCCACGAGTCTCGAGTTTTTCCACATCCTTGCATGCGACTGAAGCTTTAGCTTTGGTTCGCCGTGATCACCATGTCTACATCTGTTTCAAGATTTGCAGGTGGGCTTTTGGAATGAAAGAAACAAATATTTGTTGATGGAAATGGGAAGCTTGAGTAGAACAGGGTGAATTGCGAGGAGATTTGCAGTTTCGGGATTGGGATTGGGATTTTCAAGAGGAACAATTTTACTTTGCCATTTACGATGTCGAAGGATTGTGTGGTAGTTTGTATGAATGGCAACGGTAGAATTCGTGGGCATGCGGATGAGA